>JACEGR010005525.1:0-71950 GCA_014170235.1 Listronotus bonariensis
GCTCTTTTGTGATTTCATTATACAATTACCGTAGTGTGTTAGTTTAGGTATTATTCGTCGTTATTGAAAAAATATGCCGTAACAATTATACAGAAGCCGAACAAGCTTTTATTTAAAAAATGGTAAAGTATTTTCAAATGGATATGAAGAAAAAGAAGGTAAATTTAAATAACCCGTAAGTGCGGTATTTAATGTAACTTACAAATATTTTAATTCCCATACATTTAAAGTTTTATAAATAAAATAAAGCAGTTTGATAAATACCTTAGCGTCAAAATTGAAAGGCCAATTTTGTTATTTTGTGTAATGTATGTCACAATATACGACGTGCCCTAATTTCGATATAACGTGACATAATGTGATGAAACATTAAACATCCTTGAAAAGATCTATACTCTACCTTACCAGTGAGCTTACTGTCCCGGCCGGAGGAGAACTTTAATGTTATCCGAGAAATAATCCACCAGGATAACAGGACATATATCGACGAGGCGATTGCACTGTTGCCAGTGGACCAACCTTGGCCAAAGACTACAGTGAACTGGCCGTGAAATATTGCATCTTCCCAGTGGAAGCACTGCCTTGTTTTGCGGATAGGCAGATTTGAACCTAATTAGTAGGAAGTCACTGAGCGGACACTAACACTGCACCTTGCCAGTGAAATTAATGCCTCTGACAAGTGATAGGCAGGTTTGAACCATTTATGCTATCCGGGTTCTTATCCACCAGGATAGCAGGACATAAATAGAAGAAACAAGTAAAACCTTATTGTCGGGCGATTCAGCTCTAGGAGAATCCACTTAGGCACATTTGGGCGAACGACCTCTGTGATGGATTGGAAGTTCGCACAGTCGATATCCAACATCCCAGAAATCCGACTGCTATCAAGCCGAAGATTTAAAAGATACGTGAAATATCGCTGCTTTCATCAACTCATTGGCACGAAAAGATTCCCATACCAAAAAAAAGCCAATAACGGAAATTTCATCCGTAAAAGTTTACACTAATGATTCGAAAAAGCCTCTAGGTAGTTGTATATTCAAAGGTTGTTCATAAATGCTTTTCGGCTAAAGACCTGTTTAAACTTGGTTTGCAGTGTTTAACAAATAAAATGTGGCGAATACGCCAGAAAAATGATACTTACTGAAGTGATTGAAATACATTTCCAAAAACCGACTCCTTGAGCCTATTATGCTACCTGCACTGTTATAACACATCAAAAAAATATTATGTCTTAAACCACATTACTTTTTTCATCTAAAGTATATCTTGCTACACATCGTTGGAAAGCATATAAAAAGGCCTTTTTAAAAATGTCATAGTCAAAATAATTTTATAAAAATGCAGGTTTAAGTCGTAGCTCAAAATCTAACTACTACATCAAATATAGGATTACACCTTTCTTTTAAAAAGATAATTATTTACAAGTTTTTATTTACCTTTTTTTCTGTTTTAAATATTAAGTTAGTTACAGAGAAAAACAAATTTTTGAAAAAAAAAAATTTTCATACCTAGTATGCGATACTATTTTTGGGCGAAACAAAAAGTAATTTGAACTTAGATCTAAAAACTACAATTATTTCCCCATCCAACCATCTCTATAGCTACAGCGGTTTCTAAGATCTCTGTACTAAACATAAAAAAGCCATTCTGTATACAGATTGTCCCAACTCTATTTATTCACAAAATAACTTTGCTTCTGTACAAGATATAAAAATTTACTTAAAATAAATAATGTTTATTTGTAGACACTCTTTTGATCAACAGTACTAGTTAATACACCAGGTGTACCAAAAACATAATTTTCATTTTCAAGGAGGTTTTTGCATGTTTAAACAAATTTTAATTCTGTATTAAATTCTACATTATATATGTATAACACGTTAACCGTAAATTATTGCTGGGTTTTAAGATAATAGCAGTATGCTGATATACTCGTTACCAATTAAAAGTAAGAAAAGAAAATATTTTTTTGGTTTTAATTTTTTTTATATTTATGTCACACCAGAATGACAAATATTATATAAAGTGTAATTAACATCTACCCTTTCATTGTAAGAACAACTTAAAGGTATGTTAGCAAGTTATTTTATTTTATCACTAATTAAGAGATTGAAATCTAAACGCCATCTACAAAAAAAATCAGTTTGAAAAACTTCAGAAGGTGGTTTCTATAGACAAACCAAAAAAGGAAAATTGAATCCAGCATGAAATAAAACACTCTATTAAAATCTACGGTATTCTTCAATTAAAGGAAAATTAAGCTTAAAATCGTAAAAATAAAAAGCTCACGTACCCTTTCATTATAAGAACAACTTAAAGGTACGTCAGCAAGTTATTTTATTTAAGATACGTACTTACAAACCTAACCTAGAAACTAGCCATATAACTGACGTATTGCTGTTAATTTAATGCAATTTAGTAAATCATAAAATCAATATGATTTTAGCAGATTAACGTTATGTTCTACTTATCTTAATCAATATTCAGCATTGTTACCTTGAATCAAGTATCCTTTGCAAATATATAGATTAAGGTTTGTAAATCCCATTTGTCGTAAATCCTATCTTAAATGCCCAAATGTATAATGACTAGTTGTCAGGTTTCACAGGCAGCTTAATTCCACTACTGTGCTTTTGTAGAAGAGTTAGAATCGGAATTAGTAAAAGATTAGAACAGGATGTGGCTTCGTTTACAATTATTAATGAAAATTAAAACTAATCATGGAAAGGTGCATTTTCAAGTTATTGAGCAAATGATTCACAATTTCAATCTACGTTTTAAAGATGCATAACTAAACATTACATTTACTTTTTTAAACAACCACGTTTTTAAAGACACACTGACAATGATAGTAACAAAAGTTAAATTTTATAATTTGTTTTATGGCGATGCAGTCAAAAATAATTTATCTAAATCAAGGGCCTATTAAAATATAACATTAGAAGAATGTTGTGTGCAATAATAGTTACGACAATTTTAATATACTATATCAGCTTAATTAAAAGGTATATCGGCAAGTAAAGCAACAATAAAGAAAGCACGATTAGTCATCCTATCAGAAATATTTACATGCTGGCATTCATGTTGGACCGTCTTCTTTTCATGAATTGCCTTGTTACGATTCTGTTTGGCTAAACTTGTAGATGACAATGGCAGCAGTTATTTTAAAGCCTCTCATAAAAAGGGTAAATTGTGGTGGGCATCATATCTCGGTCCTTGATTATGTAAAATTAAAAAAAATGAAGGTGATATTTATAATATTGGTTTTCTCCAGGTAATATTAGAAAGTCATTTTTCCATTTCTTACTTCTTGGAAACTTAAAAACAACACTTTGATATAGGAAACGCAATTTTTAAAGAAAAAAAAATGGTTTGTTGGTTTTAACAAAAATTTGAAATATTAACAAATTTTAAATAACCTCTTCATCGTAGCCTTGTAAATTATGTAAATTTGGCAGTTAATATTAAATTTAATCTTTAATTTAAAACGCCCAAAACAACAGCTCATTTTACCCTTTGAAAATGGATATTATTTTAGGATAGATTACCGTTATGTTCTACTAATCTTAATCAATATTCAGAATTGTTACCTTAAATCAGGTTTCCTTTGCAAATATATGGATTATAATTTATAAACCCCTTTTCACGTAAATCCTATTCTAAATGCCCAAATGTATAATGACTGGTTGTCAGCTTACACAGCAACTTAATTCCGTTACTGTGTTCTTCTTAAGGAGTTAAAATGAAGATTAGTAAAAGAAAAGTACAGAATTCTGCTTAGTTTATTATTATTAATGCAAATTAAAACTAATTAGAGAATGGGTCATTTTAGAGATCTTAAGCAAATGATTCACAATTTTAATCTATATATTGAATACGCGTATTTATAATAAACGGAATTTAAACAACAATGTCTATTAAGAGATTTAATAATGGTAGTATTAAAGATTTCTGTGTAAAGGTTTATTTTTATATATTTTTTTCATGACGATTCAATCAAAAACTGTCTATATAACTTAAGGGTCCAATAAAATATAAAATATTAAAATATTGTATAACAATTTTGTTACGAGATTTGAACATGTACTACAATCACAAAAATTAGTCGAAAGCCTCTCGAAAAAAGGTAAATTGCGGTGGCAATCATGTTTCGGTGCTGGATTATGTGAAATAGAAAGAAAATAGTTCGTATTTGGATATATATTATATTGGTTATTCCCAAGTAAAGTTGAAAGGGTTTTATACAATTTTTTTAAAAATACTTTAATAACAGAAACGCAAATAATAATAAAAAAATGGTGTCTTGTAACAGAAACGCAAATAATTATAAAAAAAATGGTGTCTTTGTTTTTATTAAAATAAAAATATTAACAAATTTTTAAAAACCTCTTTAGCGTAACCTCGTAAACTCTATAAATTTTGTATTTGATATCAAATATAATCTTCAATTTGAAAATGCTTAAACAACAGTTCATTTTGCCTTGTAAACATAAATATTATTTTATGATAGATTACCGTTATGTTCTTCTAATCTTAATCAATACTCAGCATTGTTACCTTAAATTAGGTTTCATGACTCCATCTTTTCCCTTATTTCGTCAACGTTGTCCAAGCACTAAAACATGTAATTTTTGCATTTTACAGCAACTTTTAGACAACGCGGTTGTGCCATTACGGGCGTTATCTTTAAATAACTACTACCTAAAACTATTGTGACATTGGTTTTGAAACTCCATAAGGCTCACTTTACGGCACTTGGACAAATCTACCATATGGAACTATCTTCTGGGGGACCATAACACCGGTGGACCAAAAACCATCTTTTTATTTCACTATTAGACTACGGAAACTATTTAATTAACTTAATTTGTTACGGACATACCCCCGCTAGGGGTACCCCGTACGGGCTTAAGTAAACCTTTAACTTTTTACTTGTCTTCACCTCTACTACCCTAACTACTTCTACTATCCTTTTTTCCTCAAATTGTGTTTTGTAAAACATAAATTGTATGTTGACCTTGTTATTGTTTAAGTGTGGTCTAAAAAATTGTTTAATTTTTATTTTAATTAGTTTATAATTTTAAAGGTTTTAAACCTTGACATATCAAAACTTGTTTATGTATTAAGAAACTTAATCTCAAATGTTAAGTAGCTTATTTTAAAAGTCCCAAAATGTCTATTTTTAAAATTTTCAAAATGTATACTTTTTATACTAGGTGTACAATATCTCTTCGGTCAAAAATCGAACCGGCAACTTTTGGCTTCCAAGACCAAAGTACTGTCCACTACGCCACCGGAGAGTACAGATTTTAAGCTTTTTATATCGTTGATAATCTAGTACCTAATAATTATATATTTTATTAAACAAAAATAATATTAATATTTTATACGCAATTCAAAAAAAATATTTTAACTTAATTTTTATCGATATTGACGAATTTACATGGGCCCTATACTACATTTCCATGAAAACCTTTAGAATTACCCTTGTAAAATAAAATTTTGAGTTGCGATTTTAAATAAAACTTCTCCCGTGCAGACAAAAGAAAAAGGGGTAACAACAAATGAGGTTTTTTCAACAGGGAAGTAGAAAAGTGAAAATGTGTTTTTGTCAGGGGATGATATAACGAATTGTTTTGGTGGAAAAGAAATACAGAAAATAACATTTTATTTAATCTCTCAATGTCAAATCCATTGCTATTTGATAAAAATAAATGGATTCTAGTTGTGTTTCGAATAATTTAGGATAAATTTTACAGCTGTGTCTTTGGTTACTGGGCAATATACAGAGTGATAATGAATGTTGTTAAAAAAATAAAAGGTAGGATTTTACATTTAAAAATATGTAAAAAGTTCTCGTAAACATAGGTTCGAAAATACATACTTTTTCAGTTAGAGTGTGTCAAACTTAAAAAAATGATTTTTTGGTAATGCAGTGTTTACGAATGGACATAACTATACCTGTATTTTTTTTTGTTTTCAATGTTTTGCAAAATAGTTATTCTTCATAAAATTGCTACATCTAAGATGATAAAAGCTATAATAAAAATTGATATATACAGGGTAGTTTAAAATCGTACTGCCTAAAAAATTTGGAAAAATATTTTTTCTCCGATTCGATGAAAATCTACACATTTTTAATACATTTTTTTACCTTTAAAATGTACCATTTTTGTAGGTAGAAGGTTGCTAGGCTTATTTCTTTGGCCATGACCAAGATTTTGTTCACTTTCCGTCAATTGCTCATCGGCTCCATCGAACTTTAAGACCGATGACATTTAGCATCTGTACAAAAAGTAAGGTTAAGGTTTGAATGTACTTTAATGTTTAAAACTACGAAATTTAGGTTTTGTAGAAAAAAGAAGTTTTTGTTATTACACCGAAAAAATATTTTCTTCAAGCGACAGCCAGCAACATAAAAATTATTACGAAAGAAAAGACATAACAATCAGCTGGGCATTGACAGTTGCAGAAAAAAACAGCAAACTGCTTTTTAAAGTTTGTTCCATCGGATCTATTGAACTTGCCGTGGCGTAATTTGACATTTAGCGTACTTTTTATCGACTAAATTAAAAACTTGCCCCAAATAATTATAATGTTTTACATTAACAGAATATAGACGTGACGCTTTTTGTAGTACAACTCAATTTTTAAGCGTAGTTGTACCACGAAACAGCTGTCACGGCTAAACATACAATCAAAGTGACTCTAAACAAACTATATATTTTGTTTTATTTTATTTATGTAATGTACGGTCTTAAAGTAACGAACGAAACCAGAAGTTCTTTAAATATTGTGAACACGCTGTATAGGGGGAATATGGGTTTTTAATATTTATTTAATTCTTTCGGCATTGAAGAAATCACGTCCAGAAAATTAAAACAAATAATCAGAAAATATGGTGCATGGTTTTTCTCAATAAACAATAACAGAGTCTAGCTTATATTATTTTATTCAGGGTCAAGAACGTGCTAAGTCATCAAAATATTGAGTTCAACTTTGTATATATACAGAGATTGTCCTAATAATGGAGAGGAAGAAATTAGAAAAATATTAGTTAAGAAGTGGGTAGTAGAAGTGAAGTAAAGTAAAAAGTTAAAATTTTAGCTAAGCCCCTGTACGGGCTACCCCTGGTGGGGGTATGCCCGTACTAAATTTAGTCAGCGAAATATGTAGTTTCTGTAATAGTAAAATAAAAAGATAGTTTTTGGTCCGCCGGTCTTATGGACTTAGAAGATAATTTTATATGGTATATGAGTCCCAGTGACGTCAAGTAGCCCTGGGTATTTCAAAATATCCCTTTACATTATAAAGTTTATATTTATTAAAATTTAAAAAAATATATTCTATGCTTTCTACAACAAAATTTAGATATTTATTTAGGAAATAAAACTAGTAGCGGCTTTTCCTGAATAGAAAGTATGAAAAGTAACCGAGGGTGTATAATAATAGTCTATTATGGGACTAGAAGGAAATGAGTATTTCGTGCGAGTTGCATACTGTACTTTTTCTACCTCTGTTAATATATCACTGAAAAACATTTTAAAACAACACAAATTTAATGTTTCCGATGTAAAACAAATTCTTTTTTAGCTATGGTTTACGCTATAATATGGCCTTAAGGAATTTTTTTATTAAATTATTAAAATTAAAAAAAAACAGGTAAACCTGTATTTTGATTTAAATTTAGTGGACCGGGTGTCAAGTTATAGTTTTACACCCTCGCCCCTTAACTTTTATTTTTTATAGCACATAAATAAAAATATTAGTTTGTTGGGATAATTCTATAGAGAAGATATTACATATATATACAGTGTACGACAAGAAGTATGATTTTTAATGGGATACCCTGTATATTACATCACTAGTAAAAAGGTCTTTCAAAGTGCTTCAAAAAATACTACCTTTGATAGTTTTGGAAATATAACTATCTAAAACTGAAGAATAAATGTAAATTTCAATTAGGTAGGTATACACATATTACGGCATTAATTTTGCTTATTTTTTATTTTATGGTCATATTTTTAGAACCATTAAACATAGACTTATTTATGATATTTTTGTAAGGCTCTTTAAGTTATATCTTTATAATGATTATTTAATATATAGGATATTTCATTTAAAAATTTCTTACTTTCTGAAGATACGGATTCTACAGAATTAAACCAACAAATTAGTGTTTTCATTTCTTTTATACTTAAAAAAAAACAATTTTTTACCTTTCAATAGTCATATTTCCAAAACTAGTTCATTGAAATAGACATATCAAATACGGTATTTTTAAAGCGTTTTTTAAATGATCTTTTTATTGGTAAAATAATACAGCGTGTCTACTTAAGTTCGCACCATATGGAAAACTTTTTATTCTTAATTTGCCGAAATAAAGTTAGTCCTTATTAAAAGTTCTACATGTTCGAAAACATTAAATTCAATCATCAGATATTACTTTATATAGTGGAATAGGAGGTATGTCAAATATTATAAATTTTGTTCAAGAGAAAAGTTCCTCTATTTTTAAAAATATTAAACATTTTTATAAAGAAAACATGTTTAGGATTAAAAATAACATTTAAATGTGCAAACTTGTCCATTTAAAAAAAAATATATTTTTGCAATACCGAGCGTTTTTGTAACTTCGCTGTTTTGTCAGTTCATAAGCTTTCTTTACATATTATACTTTAATGTCAGTATGTACAAATTTAAATTTTTACTGTTAATTCATAAAAAATATATTTTTTTGTAAAAATGAACAAGTTTGCATGTTTAAATGTTATTTATAATTCTTTACATCTTTTTTAATAAAAATTTTCGATATTATCAGAAAAATTCAATTTTTGGACATACTTTGTACACCACTGCAAAAAATTATTATTCTATAATTGTGTTTTAGGATTTAGACTACGCAGAACTTTTTATAATTTTCTTTTAAATAGTGCGAACTCAAGTGGACACGCTGTACAGGGTGGCTCGAATTTGACGCTCATCATTGGGATTTCGGAAACCGTAAGAGATGCAGTATCGGTTAAATGAAGGCAAAGTTGCGCAATTTGATGCTCAATAAAATGCCGTTTTGCGTTTTAAAAAATTCCGAGTACTTCCGAAGATATTCGAAAAAAACCGGAATTTTCAATTTTGGTTTCTATTGTTTTCTGGCTATATTTGTTAAGATAACTCAAAATGAAAAACACGTTTTATGGCCACTTTTTCTGCTCTATAATTCAATGTGATTAACTATTGAATCTGACGTTTCGGCTTCTGGCGACCATCATCATCTTAATTTTTTTAAATACGGACCTGATATTATTTTCAATTTAATTAAATCTTTTCATCACTCTTAAAACATAGTGTTTTAAGAGTAATAATCATATCGCCACTTTGATATTTGCCGACGTTTCGTACAGACAATTCCATCACCAGAATATTGCATATTTATTTAACCATAATACGGCCCTGAACTACATTTTTAGGTAAAAGGTGAAAAAAGAATAAACCTATTACATATTCATAATGTTTTATTGCAACTCATTGATATCTAACAGCGGAAATTACTTTATTAACAGAAACTAACCAGCAGGTACGAATTCCAGAGAGAACTTCATTTAATGTATGGATTGGTATGTGGAGAAACAAAATTATTAGACCTTTCGTTTACGAAGGGACCTTAACTTCCGAACGATATCTAAAATTGATTAGGAATGATGTCTTAGACGCCCTAGATAATCAACCTTTGGCAGTATTTTCAGAAATATGGTGGCAGCAAGACGGAGCTCCTGCCCACAATGGAACGGAAATAGCTCAATTCCTTTACCATATATTTCCTAAAAATGGTTTTGCAAGATGGCCCGCTAGGAGTCCAGATCTTAGTCCCCTAGATTATTTCCTTTGGGGATATGTTAAGAACCGTTTATTAAAAAATGCACCTCACGACCTTTACTACTACTGCGAGAACAATTAATCGAGCTGTATTAAAAATCTAAAGCAAAGTAAGAAAATGCATCGAGGCGGAAGGCTATCTCTTTGAACACTTATAATAATGATTAAATTATGTTTATTTTTAATATGGGCATCAAAATAGTATCACAAATTGTTTAGGTAAGCTGATTTGTTGTCTACCTTTTGTATCTTACGTCTAATAATCATGAAATTTTCGGTTAATAAAAGTAATTTCCGCTATTAGATATCAATGAGTTGCAATAAAAAGATTACGAATATGTAATAAGTTTATTCTTTTTTTTACCTTCTCACCTAAAAATGTAGTTCAGGGCCGTATTATGGTGAAATAAATATACAATATTCTGGTGATGGAATTTTCTGTACGAAACGTCGGCAAATATCAAAGTGGCGATATATAGTGTTTTAAGAGTGATAAAAGGATTTAAATAAATTGAAAAAATATCAGGTCCGTATTAAAAAAATTAAGTTCATGATGGTCGCCAGAAGCCGAAACGTCAGATTCAATATTTAATCACACTGAATTATAGAGCAAAAGAGTGTCCATGAAAACGTGTTTTTCATTTTAAGTTATCTTAACAAATATAGCCAGGAAACAATAGAAACTAAAAATGAAAATTCCTGTTTATTTCGAATATCTTCGGAAGTACTCGGAACTTTTTAAAACGCAAAACGGCATTTTATTGACCATCAAATTACGCAACTTTGCCTCTATTTAACCGATCCTGTATCTCTTACGGTTTCCGAAATCCCAATAATGAGCGTCGAATTCGAGCCACCCTGTACATAGAGAGTTCCATTAAAAAAAAACATACCTCTTGTCGTACCCTGTATATTATATGCGACAATAAAAATCCGATCAGTGAAAACTACATAATTTAAAAAATAAACAGATATTTTCCTTTATTTTGTACAATGAAAAAAAAACTAAGGGGGATGTAAATTTAATTCTTGACACTCGGTACCTTAAAGCAACTTAACACACTTTTAACAAGTTAAAACCTAAAGCTTTTGTAATATCTAAAATTCTTCAAGTTTTTAAGTCATTTCTTTGTTTTAAAGTTTTAACCCATCTCGGCAATGTTTTAAACCCTGCAACTGACGACATCGTTTTGGACTTACAGACTTTAAAATTCCAAGATCAAAATTTACATTTTATTTCGCGCACAAAATAAATGTAAATGGAATTTAAATGTTAAAAAATAAAATGTTTTCAGGGAGTTTCAGGAAACGGCAACTGAAAAATAAAACCAGTAAAAATAACATGTATTGCCTTCCAAAACATTTAATGATTTTTGGTTCTTATCTATTTTTTTTAAATAAATTATTACTTTAAGTTTTCTTCTTTGCATTTTTGGCCTAAAAATATTATACAAAACACTGGCACAGAAGTTGATAAATTTTTTTAATAGTAAGCTTCATTCTACGAATCAATCCCTTTAATTTAATACCCATATTAAGGTAGTTGTGGAAAAAATATTTAATCCGCCATTTTGGCGGCGGCTATCATGGAGTTTAATTTTTTTATAATGAGCTCTATTCTACGAATCAGCCCTTTCTTTATTTGAGGTTGTAGTGCAGTAATATGTAATCCGCCATTTTGTATCGTCGACCATCTTGAATTTATAATCATAAAAATGTATAATATGGTATCGGCATCAAGATAAGAAGTGTGTACCAAATTTCAGATCAATCGGTCGTCAGGAAGGGGGTCAAATTCCAATTAGGTACTAAATTTGACCCAAATTAATAAATAAATTATAAATAATAAAGAATAAATAACAAATATCAAACAGGCCAAGTTAACTACACTTAAGTTCTTTGGGCTATTCGGCCGTCGTTGTAGATTTTGTATCCTTGACGTTTCGCCAACGCGAGTGGTTGGCATCCTCAGAAGGTTCCTAGTAGACTACTACTAGACTACAAGACTAGTACTACTAGACTAGTAATACTACACTAGTACTACTAGACAGTAGTATGCAAGTAGTCTACTAGGAACCTTCTGAGGATGCAACTCACCTCGCGTTGAATCGAAGCGATCAAGGAGCAAGCGACAATGACCGCGAAGCCCAGAGAACGAGTATACAGGGTGCTTGAAGAATGATGTTATGAAATTTTAAGGCGTGATTCTGCAATGAACAATAATGTTAGTAAGTCCTTTGACAAAATGTCGAAATCTCCTTGGTTACCAAGTTACAGGGGTTAAAGTTCAATTTTTATTTTTGTTTTTCGCCATATTGTATTTATTTTTTAACTAATCTAGTTGACATTTGGCACACAAATCAAGCTTTGCAGATTCTAAAATTTGAAGATAAAAGTACGTTTTTTATAATACCGCCAGAGGTCACTTTACTTGAGACTTAAAATTTATTTACATCATAACTTTTTTATTTTGACAGCTACCACGAAAGCTGGGGGCGCCATTTATAGACAATCAAAAACTTAAAAAATACTTTTAATAAAGTCGATAAACCTCACCGTTTAGGCAGTAATAGACATCAAAGTTTTCATCAATTCCAATCAAATTACCTACATACATACAGGGTGTCCAGTAACTCAACCAGACAAACTTTACTGGGCGATTCTACAACGGAAAATAAGAAAAAACTTAATATAAACATATGTCCTAAACGTCTTAATTTTTGAACTACGGACTGTTAAATTTTCATTTTTTTTTAATATTTAACACACCCTAGTTAATAAATTAAGACGTTTAGGACATATGTTTATAATATGAAGTTTTGTCCTATTTTCCGTTGTAGAATCGTCCCCGCAAAGTTTGTCGGTTAAGTTACTGGACACCCTGTATGTATGTAGGTAATTGAAATTGGTGCCTAAACAGTTGAGGTTTATCGACTTTAATAAAAGTACCTTATTTTTAAGTTCTTGATTGTCTATAAAATGGCGCCATGCATTCACGATATCTGTCAAAATAAGAAAGTTATGATGTAAATAAATTTTAAGATTTCAAGTAAAGTGCCTCTGGCGGTATTAAAAAACGTACTTTTATCTTCAAATTTGTAAAATCTCGAAAGCTTGATTTGTGTGCCAAATATCAACTAGATTGGTTAAAAATAAATTCAATATGGCGAAAAACAAAAGATAAGAATTGAACTTTAACCCCTGTAACTTAGTAACCAAGGAGATTTCAACATTTTGTCAAAGGACTTACTAACATTATTTTTCATTGCAGAATGACCCTTGAAATTTCTAACGCATTTTCCGGAACACCCTGTATAGATCAAGCTAAGTAAAACCGTTTAAAAATAAAAGCGTTGGAGACATGAAAAGAAAGCACTGTATATTAATTAACGCACGCTAATAAAATATGATTAAAATTACTAAACGTTTAACAAATTAACAGGTAGATGATAAAAATTTATTCCGTCTACATATAACTGCAGCTTAGTTCAGTACTTATGGGCTTCATAAATTGGATTTTACGAAATTAAGGCCGTAAGATGTGGTCCAATGTTTTAACAAACGGTCGCCAGAGCGGCACGAAGATATGCTTGCCTGGTTTCGGCATATTGAGCTGTATTTCTTATTTCACCTATGATATTGGCGTTTTCTCTTTTTATAGATACCATTACGTACGCGTATATATATATATATATATATATATATATATATATATATATATATAAAGATTCTAAATTCTTGGGATTCGGTCTAGGGCTAAAGTAAAACTCTTTTTTTACTAAACGCCGAGCTTTCGGAAATTTATTTTTCCTTTTCCAAGGGTGCAAAATGAGTTTTCTTAAGGCTAGAGTTGTAATAAGAAACATAATCAATTTATTGTTTTACATATTTCTTCTGACAATTTTTGAAATTAAACTTTTTAAATTTTTTACATTTTGGTGTTTTCTAGAACCTCCTTAATAAATACTGTTAAGTTTAAATACTTAACTTTTTTTTAGGTTATTTCACTAAAAAAAAATAATTAGTTTTTAATAACCCTCAAAATCAATTTTAAGAAACTTTTTATTACCTGCAACATTAATTAAGTCATTTAAGATGCTATTCTGAATACATTTTTCTAAATGATATTTTGCTTAAAAGTAAAAAATAAAGGTAGTAGTTTACGCTTAGAGAAAAATATTGTTTTTAAGTTTTTGAAAGCCCTGTATACAAAATAAACATTTTATCTACGTGAATTTTTTACAAGCTAAAATTTTTAAAATGTATGACATTTTTAGAAAAATGATTTTTTTGTCCATTTGTCCTCTTGTAAACCCCATCCGTGGAGAGTCGGTTAATAAAATTTGGCTTTTAAATAAAATAACGCCTTGAAAACCACACTTAGATATTTAATTATAATATATTTAACCGCTATCCACGAAATTTAGTTAAAAGCACGGGTAGAATTATAGTGTGGGGAACCATTAGTTCTATAAACATAGTTTTCCTAAAAGCCCAGCATTAGGTTTGTATATTATTTAACAATTTTTAAGGTAAAAAGTTGGAAAAACTAGACATTTTTGCCATAATATTTATAAAAAGAAAATTAATTCAGTTGCACTGTTTGTCAACCATTCTTAAACACTTAAAATACTTTTTAAAGTTTGTAGTTTAAAGTCTAAACATCTAATAATTGTTTTTATTTTAATTTTATTTTTATCAAAGGCTGTCTCAACAAGAGCGCTAGTTGAATTTGCCGCCATTTTGTTTGTGCAAGTAATTAAATTTTTCTTTTTGACAGCTGTCATGTACATACCACGCGATTAAAAGTTATGGAGCACCATTCGAACGAACAACATTTAATTATTGTGAAAACTCACTACAAAAATGGGGAAAGCTTTGCGGAAACAGTGCGCAGATTACGTGTAGTTTTTGGCCGCAATAATGCACCAAATGAGTCGACAGTTCACCGATTAATTAACAACTTTGAGACGAAATTCACATTGATGGATGAGAAGACCCCTGTTCGTCGCCGTCCTTGTCGATCTATAGCCGCAGTGAGGGAAAGTGTGGCAGAGAATCCAGAGTGTGGCAGAGAATCCAGCAGCTGGAAATGCGCTAACTGTTAATGGTGTGCGGTATCGCGAAATGTTAACAGAGTTTTTGTGGCCTAAATTAAATCGAATTGATGTGGGTGATCTGTTTTTCAACAAGACGGCGCGACCTGCCACACAGCCCGCGAAACGATGGAGTTACTGCGGACCAGGTGTCCAGACCGTGTCATTTCTCGGTTTGGCGATCAAAATTGGCCATTAAGATCCTGCGATTTAACGCCCATGGACTACTTTCTTTGGGGTCATCTCAAAGATAGGGTGTATGCGAACAAGCCGCGAGCAATTGAGCGCCTAAAAGAAGAGATACGGCGCGTTATTGCTGAAATAGGGCCACAGGAATGCGAAAACGTTATCCAGAATTTTATGAAGAAAATGACCGTTTGCCAGAGATCTCGTGGTGGCCATCTGCCGGATGTAGTATTCCATGTTTAATCGCAACTATTCCTTTTCATGTTGAAATATAAATACTTGCTTAATTCGAAAAGGAATTGCATTTTTCTTGACAATCAAATCCGGCGCCCTAGTTGAGACACCCTTTAGAAAGGTAGTATGAAAAAATTTTTAGGAAGGAGTAACAGTGATTAAGATAGATTAAAAAAAAGTGAAAAAAGTTTATTAAGAAGGGATTTGGAACATGGGGAATAAAACAAAATACCTCTGCAGGCAGAAGGAATGGATGGTCTAAAGAAGAATCTAAAAAATTGTTTTGTTATGTTGGGAGACCTCTTAAGATTGATTGTCAAATATTGCATATGTATGGCCAGACCTTAAGAAAGAGAAAACCGTTGTGGTGTATTAAATACTTGGTTTATTTTAATTGTAAATGTTTTTCATATAAAAATATGGGTATACAGGGTGTTTCCTTACTGCGGTAAGAAAATTTAGGGGCATATTTCTAAGCTTAATATATAAAAAAAGTTTATATAAACATAGGTCCGGAAATGCTTTGTTTTTAAATATCCAGGCTGTACAATTTTAAAAAGATAATCGATTTTTTAATAATATCTCAGATTTTATTAAAATTGTTAAAAATAAATTGTACTATTTATGAAAATAAAAAGTTAATTAGGCGCTAAACGTATTTTAATTATTAAGACCAGTGGCGGGTAGGACGCATCTTAGCTAATATTATTAAAAAAATATACGCCACTGCAACTTTTGTATTTTTCTGATTAAAATAGATAAAAATACAACTCTTTTGTTTTTATCATACTTGTACGTAGCTTGCTTAGTTTACCGAAAAAAAATCGGCTTAACTACATAATCCTGGATAGTACAAAAACTATTAGGTCGTTTTTCTTTTAAAAATTAAGTGATATAACTTCTTATTAGCAATTATATAACAACAATAACAAATACTTAATAAAATAACGCTTATATCCAGCCTAACAAATTATAGTAAATAAAGTGCTTTAGAAATTTTTAGGTTTTTTGAAAAGTTTAACAGCCTGTTTCTTAAGAACAAGAAATTTTACAACCTATGTTTGCTACTTATTTTTTATACCGCAGGAAACACTCTGTACATGTTATGACAACTAATTGTGAATGTATTTTGAAAATGGAAACCCTTCGTTTTAAGGTAACAATTTTATTATATTTATAAAGGTACAAAACCACAAAATAAGTTTTAAATTTAAGATTTCAGTTTGTTTGGCCATCTTTCAATGCTAAAAATGTACCTGATAAAGGCCCACTTAGGCCGAAACGTCGTAAAGACAAAATTTCAAAATATATAAAAAAAAACGGTTTTTAACTTTTCACTTTTAATAACTGCCTGACAATGTCCTTAAGAAAATTTCCTATCTCTAGAAAAAAATAATTAAAAAACAATACAATCTTTTGATAAGCTGAAATTAGTAGTTTTAAAGATTAAATCTTTAAAAAATGAGGGTATTGTGTTATTAATTCAGTTAGGAAAATCAAAATCTTTTGGTCTCACTACTGTAATAAGGTATTTCCCGAGTTCAAGAAATACCTTATTACAGTACAGTATAAAATAAAAGAAATATAAAATAAAACTACGCCTATGGTTAAAATTGGTACAGTACAGTCCCCTCCAAGGCACTTAGGTCTATTCTTTCTGGATCGTTTCGTTTAAAATTGGAAAAACGGCGCCATCGTTATGGAAAACCAATACTTACTTTAGTCACGAAATATATTTTAATTCCAGGGGATTTCAATGAAGCTTTGTATATTTAAAAGAAAAAAGTCGATTTAAACGATAAAATGTAAAAAAGAATACGTTTCTGGTTTTTAATTTAAAAAATGTATTTTTAGGCTTTTATTTAAATGCTTATTTTGGGTTTTTCGCTTATTGTTTATTTTTTTGCGGTCTAAGCTTTGTAACATTTACTTATAAAAATAGTCTAGCAAAAATGTTTTCTTTCTTTTTAGAGTTCGAAATAAATTTTTATGGAATTTGACAAAATAACTTAGACGGAGTTTCTTTTTATTTTACTACTTATGTAAAATAGTAAATAGTTTTACGGTCTAAAATTGTGGCTTTGGGAAATATTTTATTTTAAATTCTAGACTTTGACAGAAAATTTACTTTTTATTTTGGGTAGATATTTATTTATTTTTTAAATAAAATTGTCACACTTTTTATTTAGTACGGGACAAAAGTCTGGAATAATTTCAAATAAAATTAAACCACTGTTTTTTATGGAAATGTTCGGAGATGTCAATTTTTGGTTTTAGGGGAAACATTTTTTGCCACTTTTACCAACCGTCTAGCAAGGGTGAGACTTACCCCCAAAATTTGAAATGAATAGAAGGGTTAATTAATATCTTATTTTAAAGGTCTCCTGACCCTGATTACAACTGCCTCTGAAATGATTTCCATTGAAATGACAGGTTGTTAAAATTTTGATTTTTATTTTTTATTGTATAATAATAAATTACCTGTAAGAGCAAGCTTGTTTAAACTTAGATAAAGATCGTTTAACCCTTATCATATCCCCTTAGTTTAAAGTAGCTTGCTCTACAGGTTATTTAATATTATACATTAAAAAATTAAAATCAAAATCAACTGAAATCAATTAGCAGTTGTATTCAGGGTCAAGAGACCTTCAAAGTAAGGTATTACTCGACCCCTCTTTCCATTTAAGATTTCAGGGGTGAGTCTCAGCCCTGCTAGAGTTGCAGTTCAGGGAGTGAAAGTGACAAAAATATATTTCCCCTAAAATGAAAAATTGACGTGTCCGAGCGTTTGGCTAAAAAATCATTTGTTCAATTTAATCAAATCTATTTGGACTTTTCAGACTTGGCCCTTACTGTATAAAGCTCCTGGTAAGGTCATGTTATAAATGATAGCTACTTTAGGTAATAAAAGTTTTATTAAGCTTTGTTAGGGAACCATCGACCTTCAAGAAACTAAATGTAAAAATATTTTTGTATTACTTTTAAAGGGGTTGTCAGAGAATCAATAATATTTGGGCAGATTGACTTTGGGTCAATGCACACTTTTCGCTTAACAGTCCGGTCAAATATCTCACATGCTATTTACATAAATGACCGGACCGTGAGTCTAGCGCTAATGTGAACAGCCCTGAGAACCTGGTTATGTCATTCATTTAACTAGCATGTAAGATATTTGTTCAAACCGTGAGCGTACCAAGACCTGACCAAAGAGCGTGCATTGATCCTTATTATATTACTTCTTTCAATAGGTATACAGCTGTTTACTCAGTCGGGATTATACAGAATGAGACAATATGCTTCCGTATATTGTATGAATTTTTGACCAGTAACAAATTTAACATTTTGTTTTACATTTTTTAATACTCCTATCCTATAAGTCATTAGTAAGCTAAAGTGTACTTTAGCTCAATAGTGTTCTGATGATACTGTTTTTTAATTAAGTTTTATTTACAAATATTTAATTTTATAAAATAATCTATCTTTTTCCACGACCGTTAAAAAATGCTGTTTTTTAATTGGTAACATGAATGTTAATACTCCATTCTATAACACTAAACAAAGTGTTAAAAAAGTTACTTTTTAACACTTTAAAGCTTTTTCACACTTTGAATTAGTGTTTTGTTTCAACGCCTACGCAATTTATGCAATGTGTAAACGCGACATCAACTGAACTAAACGGTCAAGTTTCCTTTACTCGTCATTATTTCTTTTAGTTCATGTGTCACTAGTTTTAAAATTTGACAGTGTGCAAATAAATTTATTAGAAATTATTGAAAATTAATAGTAATAAAAAATTTGGATAACTAAAAAATTGAAAAGGAATTTATACTGTTTTAGTATTATTTCTACAAAAATAAGTACATACAATTTACTAAAATTAAATAATAAATTTATAGTTATAAAGAGGATAATTGTCTGTTAAAAAAATGGAAGGCTATGTTTTTTTTGTTGCAATATAATGGTTGTGCTGCAAAATTTTAAATAAATAAGTTTAGATAAATAAAATATGTATTAAATGGTATTTTGTGAAATTTTTATACGGTGGTGGAAAAAATCTAGTATGTAACACATGCATAAAGTGTTTTTTTTACTCATGGGATTGCCGCACTCGCCTAACGGCTCGTGCTGTCAAACTTCCCATTTGTAAAAAAGTATCACTTTATGCACTTGTTACATAAATTACTATTTTGTTTTAAAACTAACTGTAGCCAAATAAATTTTTTTCTCTACAATTTTTTTACTAGACTCTCAGTTGCCTTTATTTCCAATTAAAAGCCAGATATTTTTGCGAAGTTTTAGATTTGTTGATAAAATTTAATCAAATTTACAAACAAATACTTAAATAGAGAATTTGCTTTTAAAACGTATGATTATCTCTGGGGGCTTACCAAAAATTAACGTTTTCGCAAATTCCAAATTAAAAAATTTGTTTACAAGAGTGTTCCTCTTAAGGCCAATAGCATCTGGTTGATATATGGTCTGGATCCCAAGCCTAAGTTTTTACATAAAATAATTTGAAAATCCTAGTTGCGTCCCTGTCTTTAGCCTATTATTTTTGACATAACTTTTCGGACACCCTGTGTAAGTTTAATTTATTTGGCAATAAAATGAATATAACGTTCTTAGTATTAAAACGTTTTAAAAAACGTACAAATAAGTAAGGTTTTTATATCAAAAATGCTTTATAGAGAGGCCATTTGAAAACGAAACAGCTTATTTTGGGGACTTTGGGTCATTTAAGAAAAACGCTTGGACCCGTCAAATAATAAAATACCTTATTTAGAAGGTCTCTTGACTCTGATTACAATTATTATTTTCATTCATTCATTCATTTTCAAAGTATAATAATAAATTATCTGTGATGGTAGAGGAGTCCAAGAGGAAATTTTGAGGTTAGCTACAGCGCGATACCTTTACGAAATATGAGCTCCGTATACGGGGCTAATCATAAAAGACGAAAATATATCTATCAGAAATTGTCAAGCGCATCAGATTAGGATAGGATGAGTTAGGTACATAGTAGACAGTGTATATTCCACTATCCTGTCAATTTGAGAGTGACGTAAAGGAAACAGAGGGCTCCAAAAAAATAATTTTGACAGTTTTGAGCATAGCTATTTACTTTATTTTGAAAAAAATAATTAAAGGAAAACAAAAAATATATAATCCGATACGATCCAAACGATTTCCACAAGCCAAAATATTAACAATATTTTTCTTTGACATATTTAAAAATCTTTAGCCGCTTCCCCACCGATGAAATTGTTTACATTATACAATTTTTTTTTCTTTTATTATCTAAGCTTTGCAACCCAACAGGTCTTTTT
This sequence comes from Listronotus bonariensis, assembly GCA_014170235.1. NCBI lineage: Eukaryota > Metazoa > Arthropoda > Insecta > Coleoptera > Curculionidae > Listronotus > Listronotus bonariensis. The sequence goes on from JACEGR010005525.1 coordinate 20,720, forward strand.
GACGCTCAAGTAAATACCCATTTAGTATCGTGGACTCCCCCACTATAAGGGCAAGCTACTTTAAACTAAGGGGATATGAAAAGGGTTAAACGATCTTCGATTGATCCATGTATAAATGAAAATAATGTGTTTTAGGTAAAAGTATTAAGACATTTCTTAGTATTATTAAATCTAATTTATACTAAAATATACCGGGTGATGCATCGCCAGGCGGGACATAGGAAATCCCATGTAATTTTTAATGGGCTAATTATAGCTCCCCTAATTATTTTAGAGAAAAATTCCATTGAAGTTTATTGAAGAGCATGCAAATATACGTACATGGTCAAAAACTTTAGATTTTTCGGTTAACCCGTTTGCTAGTTAGATGCTAATATATTTTTAAATTATTATCGTCTCATATTTATGAACAATATATAAAAATATCAGTTAGCGTGACATAACGTTGTCATTTTGAAATTTCGTGCTTTATTATTATCAAAAAATCGTAAAGCGAAAAAATTAACCATAAGTTATACTACTGAAGAAAAAGTATTGATGATTAAATGGTACTATCAAGGAAATAGTTACCAAAAGGTGTCAGACATGTTCGCTGCTCAGTATCCAAATAGACCGATACCCGAAAAATCAACAGTCGATAGACCTATCAAATCAATCAATTTGGGACCAATGGCACAGTGATAAATAACTGCAGATGTGAAGCTAGGGAGTATCAAAGAGAAGAAAATGTAAAAGATGATAAAGACTTGAAAATTTTATTGCACGTGGAAGAAAATGAAGGGAAGGTGAGTACAAGGAAACTTTAGAATATCATAGGAAAAGATCAATTAACAGTGCTCCGGATTTTGAAAAGGCATAAATACATTTCATTCAAATATGAAAGACATCAAGAGCTAAGGGATGGGGATGAAATACAACGGCAGGAATTTTGTTTTAACATGATGGAAAGGGTAAACATGGACAGGGAACTTTTAAGAAATATTTGTTTTACTGATGAGTGCACATTTACGTTAAACAATGAACCCAATCATTAAAATTACCGATACTGGAGCAAAGAAAACTTACACAGATTTGTCGAAACGAGGAGACAATATCCACAGAAAGTAAATGTTTGGGCGGGGATTTTCGGACAACATATTATTGGACAGTTTTTTCTTAACCAAAATTTGAATGCAGAATTTTATTTGGAACTATTCGAAGAACTAATTTTACCCGCTTTAAATGATGTATCCAGGAAAAATTAGAAAATTTGGTACCAAATGGATGGCTGCCCGGCACATAATACCCTGGAATATTTACACAATACTTTTAATGGAAATGTTATTGGCCTACATCACACCATAAATTGGCCAGCCAGGTCTCCTGATATTTCGCCAAATAACTTCTTTCTCTGGGGCCATTTAAAAGGCATGATATACAAGGATAAACATTACTTTATCTAAGATGAGTTAAAAAATGCTTTTTCTGCAGAATGCAATAAAATTTCAATTTACCAGTTAGCCAATGTAAGAAGACAATTTTATGAACGTCTGGGTTATTGTCTAGCAGTCAATGGAGGAATATTTGAAAATTTTCTTAAATCTTAAGTTTATTTCCAACATATTAATTACTGTAATAACATAATAATAATTTATTGAAGTATGTAAATATTATAAATGTCATAAGTTCTTGAAAATTGTTACTCTAGTTTAGTTTAACCTAACTTAATTTCATTTGTATAAATACAACTTTAATCTTTTCACTGTATGATTTTTTGATAATAATAAAGCACTAAATTTCAAAATAACAACGTTATATCACGCTAACTGGTATTTTTATTGTTGTTCATAAATATAAGGCGATAATAATGTAACAAATTTTAAAAATATATTAGCATCTAACTAGCAAACGGGTTAACTGAAAAATCTAAAGTTTTTACCATGGACGTAGATTTGCATGCTGTTCAATAAACTTCAATATAATTTTTCTTTAAAATAATTAGTGGAGCCAATAATTGACCCCATTAAAAATTACATGGGATTTTCTATGTCCCGCTCGGCGATCCATCACCCGGTATATAAAAGTAAAGCGAATTAAACGAGTAATATAAGTATATTTTCCCCAATATCAGACTTTAATTAAATTTTTAAAGACTAAAAACTGATTGAAACAGTTATATTTACTTTCAAACTGTCTCACCTTTAAATTATAATTCTAAAAAGGACATTTTTAAATCCAAAACGGCAAGATTGGGCTACATGATAATTAACGTCAAATTAGATTGAAAGAGACGCCGGCGTGACATTGTTAATTTGCCCTAATTGTAGCTCGAAACAAAATAGGGAAAGCTGAAACGAACACCCTTTTTGTTTGCATTCTCAAATTTAATTTTGCAAACACAGTTATAAGATTTCCGTTGTAATTATGTATTGTATGACACACATCTTTAAGTAAATTTTCAAAATATGACACACCAATCTTTATTTTATTTTGATTGAATTTATGAGGTGGCAGATATCCTTTTGCGGAAAACCCTTTGAATAATATATAGGGTGTCCAGTAACTTTAGTGAGAAACCCAAAGGTCTGATTCTACAACGAAAAAAAAACAACTTATATAAACATATCCAATATCCTAAACGTCCTATTTATACAACTACAGGGTTTTAAAATGTTTTTTAAAGAAAAACAATTTAATAATCAGATATACAAAGTGTCTGGAAATGTAAGGTCGTAAATAATAGGGGTGATAAAATGAGCCAAAATAATGTTAGTAGGTATTTCACAACTTTTTTGTGATAACAGGGTTACCTCAAAAACATGATTTTTCTCCTTGTAAATCACATTTTTTATTATAGCCAAAAAAAGTAATGATGCGCTTTCAAAAATTAAATTTTTAATCCATTTGTCCTTTTGTGAACCCCATCCGTGGACAGTCTGTATCGGATGTCAAGTTATAAATATACATCCTCCTTAACCACTTTTTTTTGTACAAAACAAGAAACCTATTAGTTTGTTGGTTTTATTCTGCAGGTTTTTAAAGCAGTAATCAGATTTTTGTTATTTCTTAGGGTATATAGGGTACGACACAAAGAAGTTTTTTTAGCGGAACACCCTGTATAATATATAACTAATAAAATAGTGTTGTTAAGAGCTTTAAATAAATAGTTATTTATTAGATAAGTGAGTTATATTACATATAAGTCACGCAAGAAAAGTTTAACTCTCGAGCCCGAAGGGCGAGAGAGGTAATTTTCTTAAGTGACTTATATGTAATAACTCACGTGTCTAATACAAAATTTTATCCAACACTTTCGTATAAATCGTTTTTAATATCGAAAATAATTTTAAAACGTCATCCATTATTTGTTACTTGTCATTGTCAACACCAGCAACAAAATTTTGTATTGTCTATAATTCACTAGTGAGCTAAAGGGTACTTTAGCTCACTAGTGACTTATAGTACACTTTCCTCAAAATCTGATCAATTATGTAGATATTATATGTAAGTGTTGGATAAATACTTTTAATATATTTATCTTTATTAGTATCAAAAAGTGTAACTGTTATTAATTATTTTTTAGGCCATATTTCCATAACCATTAAAGATAAACAAATTAAATGTGATATTTTTGTACCGTTCTTTAAATTATCCGGTAATGGTAATTCCATATACAGGATATTTTATAAAAATAAAATATACAATACGATTTGTAGATTTTCTTTCTATCGGAGGAAAAATATTTTAATTTTTTTTATCTCAAACAATAAAGCGTGTGTAATCCCCGTTTAAAATTTTCTAACAACCAAGAAATTTGATTATGCGTGACATTCATATCTTTTTATACGACTATGTAATCGCCTAAAACCGCACGCCAAAGTCATTTTGAAAGTGACGTTTTGTACATACGTTTAAATATATCTTACGGCTGGTAAGGTAGTAGGACACCTGTTAAAATTATTGTTAAGGTTGTCCTATTTTCCTTGTTACCGTGTAACATATTTGTCACTGTCATATTATTTGAAAAATAATTTTACCTAAAAACCGGTGTTTTCTTAATTTAGTGTTTTTTCACGTAATATGTAGCACACCAGTGTATCTAACGACCTTTTGGAAATAGCGAAGCAAGCTGTAACTAAATCATTAAGCTTATTACCTGAAAAATCGCGAGAAAGGTATAAAATTGCCTATAATAATTTTATGGTTTGGAGAGACAACAAAAATATTAAATTCTTCTCTAAAAATGCGACCTTAGTCTATTTTAAAGAACTTTTAAAGAAATATAAATCTTCCGCTCTCTGGTCCAAATACTTAATGTTGAAAAGTACGCTAAAGTTAAAAAAACGTCGATCTGGGCAGTTACAAGAACCTGGTTGTTTTCCTCAAAAGAAAATCAGAAAATTATGTTGCAAAGAAGTCAAACATTCTTACAGAAAAGGATTTTTATCGATTCCTATCTACTGCTCCAGACGAAAAAATTAGCTTCTTAAGGTATTTTATATTAGATAATAATAATTTAATAAATGAGGAGCTTATAGCATATTTCAACTTTTTAGACCGTTGTGGCAATTAAATTAACAGGAGCTTGTAGGCGGGATGAGCTCTGTAGATTAACGATTAAGGATATCAGAGACTTTAATTCAGCATTACTAGTGAAGATAAAACACAGAAAGAATAAATTACCTAGATCGTTTACCATTACAGGTACTTTTTATGAAATCTGCAAAAAATATCTTAGCCTTCGTCCCCAAAGTATAACAGCAAAAAGATTTTTCTTAATTATTGCAACGGCAAATGCACGAAACAGGTTGTTGGTAGTAACAAAATAGGAAGCAAGGCGAGATAAATAGCTGAATTCCTGAATCTGCCGGATCCAGAAAACTACATTGGTCACTGCTTTCGGTGATCATCGGTCACAATATTAGTTAATGCAGGAGGTGACTTGCTGACTTTAAAGCGCCATGGGGGCTGGAATTCCAGTGTCGTTGCAGAAGGATATATTGGCAAGTCGATTGAAAACAAACTACAAATAACTAATAAAATAATGGTGTCTGTAAAGCCATCGTCGGGCAACATTCCCTTGAAATCCATGTTGCAGCCTTTGCCAAGAAGAAACATGGTTCAGAGTTTACATTTATTAAAGTATTTTTTAAACATTATTGAAAATCATCATGAAAAGAAAAAGACTTTCCAATAATGAATTTGGAAAATTGTTCAAATATTACAATTAATTATAACTTTAATTTTATTTTATTTTACTAATTTATATAAAATTATTTAATTATTATTGTAAATAAATATTATTGTTGAAAAATTAAATTAATTAACAATACATTTTTTTTGTGGTGATAGTTGTAAATTTTTTTTTCTTTTTGACATCCCACGAAAGTCTATGCCTAAATACCAGAGTACCGTGGGTGTCGGGTTATTAGATGTTTAACCCATCGTTCCCCCTGTTTCCGTCAACGTTGTCCAAGCACTGAAACATGCAGTTGCATTCCACAGCACCTTTTAGATAACGCGGTAGTGCCACCACGGTCGTTATTTTTAAATAACTACTACCTAAATATGTCTCCCCACTGGGAATCGAACCTCCGACCTCTGGCTTTGAAGATCAAAGCTCTGTCCACTAGGCCACGGGCGAGACTTAAATGTAATGTGCAGTCGAATAAGTAAGTATAGTTTAAAATCGCCTTATTGCACACTCGTGTGCCGATAAACTATCACACCCGTGTGCGAAGAGCGTTTCTCAAAACTTGTTACACAATATACTATTTTGACATAATTTTTCATTTATTTGTCTTTTCATAAACAAACAATATGGGTGTTTTTTATTAAAGGCATTTTAACTCATATTTCTTGAAAACACCGTATTTAAATCAAAGAGGTTCATTAAGAGAAAAAACCTTTTTAATTGATAACACAACAAGATACTTTTTTAAATATAAACCTCTTAATATTCATCACGTTAGGTAGTAAAGTGACATTCTTCACCTGAATTCTTAAAGATTTCGCAGGTCCTTAATTTAGCGCAAATTAGAAGAGACACCATTGTGAAGCCGTTAATTTGTCCTAATTGTGGCCCAAAACAAATTAAAAGGGACACTTGAAGGAATTCTACCCGTCGAAATGGCCCTAATTTAATTATGGGGTGGTACAATTATACAATGGAGACAGAAAACTTTAAACATTATGGTGTAAGGTAGAGAAGAAAGATTTATTTAAACCTGTGTCTCTTTATTTCATAGAGCAATAATAACGTTGTGTGTTAGGTCATATTGTTTAACCTAGTCTAACTTTGTGTCATTCGAAGAAATGGTTTGTGTGCCCCGCTCTTTTTGAATACACCCTGATATCTCAGTTATGAATAATGCGATTTTCTTCAAGTTTTGGTGGTAATTGTATGTAAGAAAAATCAAGTATTTGCCATAGTAAAAACTTTAATATACCATTTTCGTGCAATCTATGAGCTTATTATTATTTTTTTTTAATGAAAAAGGATACTTAAACTTTATTATATGGTTTTTTTTCTGTCAGATTTAGAATTCGCATTCGATAAAAACTCCTTAATTCGTATTTTTAAAATGTCAAGCGCCATTTTTTTTAAAAGTATTTTCTACATCCCCAAGAATATCAAGCCAATGGTAAATTTAAAAAGTAAGTATTTGGCACAGTAAATTTATTTAAGATATGCTCTATATTGGTTAGGCGGATTCATTTATTGGATGGTATTTTTGTTAGGTACACGCCTGGAAAGAATGGGACCGCTTCGGTCCTGGTCCCGGGGTATACGAGCTGACCCTGTTCAGTCCTATTGACCCAAAGAAAGTGCGTATATATTATTAAATAAAGATAATTGTGTAGCATCAATTTCAGTTAATTTAAATAACACTTGGTTGCCTTTGCTCGATACTGAAGTATCATCAGGAAAAATAAAAATCAATTAACTTATTCCCTTTTTTGTCTTACAAATAATAAATACACCAGTTACTTATGTCACTCATGACACATATGTCAGACTATTTTCAGTTTGATATTCTAAAAGCACAAAATTTAACCATTTCTAATTTAAATATTAGTTAGTTTTTTATTTTTATTTTTAAGTTCATTTTTAACTTGACAACGGTGGCAGACTTGCCACCGAAACGTCGTTTTTAATTAGAATTTTTGGGTTTTTGGGGGTTTTCTTTTATTTTGTTTCAGGCTACCGGCAAGTTCATAGGGGTCAATAGGGCTGAACAGGGTCAGCTCGTATACCCCGGGACCAGGACCGAATCGGTCCCATTCTTTCCAGGCGTGTACCTAACAAAAATACCATCCAGTAAATTTATTTATTTACTAGGGTCGTGTGGTATTAAAGGAGGTAAAAAATGGCTTTTTGGAATAATAATAATATGTAAAACAATTGGCACTTGAAATTTTAAAAATATAGGTTAAGGGGTTTTTGGAGATGCTGATTTTAAATTTGACAGAAAACAATTTTTAGATTAAGCCCTACTATCCTGTTTCTAATAAAAAATTAAATCTTTTTACCCTCCAAGAGCGCACGGCAATGGTGAATAAAAGTTTTCACTATGTCAAATACTTTATTTGTCTAACATACAATCAACACCAAAATTTGAAGAAAATCGCATTATTTATAAGTGAGATATTAGAGTGTATTCATGAAAATCGGGACACACTGTATTCTAATGTGGTTTTTAAATACAGCAGCTGCTAGTTTTATATGCTGTAAGTTCCAATTAAAACGAGCCAAGTCGTATATTTTTTTATAAATTTTATACTCCATTTAAATGAATTTTAAATTCTTCTTGTAAGTGTTTTTAGGTTTTCTAAATCAGTTCAATACTCTTTGAGGAAATTCACCCCAAATATTGGAATATCTAGCCAGGTGACTTACAATTTGCGAACTGAGTCTAGCCAGATGGAAGGAATGCGGAAAAAAACTGAAGTTGCTTTTAAGATGTTGCCAGATTTTTATCCTACTGCTGTGAACCTATTTTACACTTTTTTAAATATAATATTTCACATTTTATAAAGTACTTGTTTACATCTTGTTATTGATTTATTTTTAATTCCCTAAAGAGATTTTATTTTATTGCTCTATTTTCTTAGAGGAACCGATTATACTATGCTTTAATATTCATATCGTCTCTAAAATATTTTTACATTCTTAATTTCCGACAATAAGGCCGCCCTACCAAGATAACCACTCAAATAATGTTTACTGATTGGTTGCCGCTGGAACGAGCCTCCAAAGAGGTAGAGCCTCGCATCAACATAGACGGCGAATGGTTTGGAATTTATTGTACTTACCCGGGTTTTTAAATATTTGTTTGTTATTAACAATTTTTAGTATTGTGGTTTTGTGTGGGTATTATTACGTAGAAATTTAATTCAGTATTTTGATTTTGTATCGCATTCAAAAATAATTAAAGTAAGTATGTATGTAACTAAATAATAAATTAAATAAATAATTCCGTTCTTCTTTCAAGCTTAAAGGTGGGTTTCACGCTCATGCAATTTGCGCAAATTGACTTGTGCGTACCAATTTGTGCAAATAAATTGGAGCATGTAAACGAAAATCGTTTACTTGACCAAGCAAAAAGTTTGGCTTGTGTAAAATCTGGATGGTCAGATAATTTGCATGCGGTTGGTGCAAATGTATGAACGTGTAAACGACATACAAATTTAAGACATGCGTAGTGAGTAAATAATAGTTGTATTGGCGTGATTTATTTATCGTTTTCTGTTTGATGGGTCTTTAATATTATTTGTTATTTTTTTGTGGTAATAATAATATCAGTGAAAGAAAAAGTTTCTTTTGGAATTTATTAAGCTTATTCTATAATTAAATGAATATGAAAGTAAGTAGTAACACCAGCTCATGCTAACAATTCGTCGTCGTACTCCATCGTTTACTAATATTTGACTGTAAAAACAAATGTAATAGTTTAGTCTAATTTGCACAAATCAACAAATTGCATGATCGTGAAAACCCACCCTTACGTAGACATTTTTTGTTGGTTATAAAAAAACTATTTTTAACGCCAGTCATATATATGGAAAAAAATCCTTTTTAAAAGGCAAAATTATCCATGGCCAATTCAGATAAATAATTGCCAATATCTATAGAGTTTGCGATGAGAAAGGAACAAATAATACTTTGAAACTGCCTCTAAAAAGAAATCTTGATCGCGTTTCCCTTTATGCGGGAGTTTCTATTAATAGTGTCCGAAGAATCCACAGGAAAGATAAAGAACGTCGAAAGAAACAATTTTCAAAAAAAAAAAAATTGCGTTAGTACATTCGGACTTTCATTATCTTTATTTATAAATATTCACACAACGTTTCGGACAGTCCTATCTCTGACCGTTTCTAAGAGTGTAAACTGTAAAACGGACAGAGATAGGACTACCCAAAACGTTGTGTGAAAAGTTATAAATAAAGACAGTGGAAGTCTAAAATGAATTTAATGTCACTAATGCTATTAATTATATTACTGAGATGCTATTCTCATTACAAATTATTGCTTACATATTTTTAATCATATTTAAACTGTTTAGCAATCATTTATTCGCACGCCTCTGATTAGACTCCATAATGCACAATTATTATTTCCCCTGTCTTCTTGCGTCGTCTGGCTCGTTTCACTGGGCGAACTTTACCTTTGAAACTGTTTAACTAATTCAAAAACTACAGAACCCTCTTAATAAACTAGTATTTTTATTTGATTTGTACGAAAAAAAAGGGGTGTAAATTTATAACATAAGACCTGGTACAGACTGTTCAGTAAATTTTTTAAATAACTATAGTCAGTAAATTTTTTATTATTGGAATAAATAATTTAGATTCTTTAGAAAAATACAAAGAGAGGATTCGCTTTTAAAACTTATTTTTTCTGGGGGTCCAACAAAAATCAATTTCTTTATTTTGCAAATTCCCAAATTTAGATTTTCTTTACGAAACTGTTCCTCTTTAAGCCACGAGAATCTGGCAAATATTTGGTGTGGATACTATGTACCAGTTTAGATATAATCATTTAAAAATATTATCTGGGCCCTTTATCGCTGTAACGCTTCCCGCAAACAGCGAGCGTGTCGGAGTGTTAGCGTAACATAGACGTACTGGAACATGTAATAAATTGAATCATTTTAGTTCATGGGCCAGTAATAAAATTTACTGCAACACTTTCAAAACAAACCTTTTAGGGGGTTACTTACGACGAGCCTACCACGAATATTTATACCGCCATATATGGAAGTTGCGCTTTAACCCAGCCTGTCAATATAAAATGTTTCGGGTGTCGGACTGGACAAACACGTCACTTTCCTCGTCGGACAAATTTACCACAATGTTGAACATCGTGCCAAAAATCATAAGTGTTGCAGACAAGAACCCATATGACCTATAAACATGGTTTGAATATCGAATTGGGCGGGTTTCGTAACTGTAACTCTTACGATTTTCGGCACAATGTTTAAAAATTGCATGTAAAATATTGTAGTAAACTTTGACATCCCGAAACATCTGACATTGTCACGCTGGGTTAAACCGCCGCTTCCATAAATGGCGGTATGAATATTCGTGGTAGACTAGTCAAAAGAAACCTCCCTAAAAAGGTTTCAAAAGCGTTGTTATCATGAAGTCAATTTCATTACTGGCCCTGGGACTATTTCCTAATAGTCAAACCCACGCGTCCCATCACCGTCCTGCCTGGCGTGTCATATACCTGTTGCCAGCTGTTGAGCGAGATGGCGATAGGGCGCAAGCGTTGTGTCTTATGAATTTTTATGTAAAAGTTAAAGTTCTTCTTAACCCCAATCACGTAACGATATTTTTCTTAACAATAAAAATTATCGAGAAATACACGACGTTTGCGGAACAGCTCATCGTGTTGTAGCTGAGCATTTTCGATGTGACCAGCACGTTGCGCCCATGCTCCGCTACTGCTCCGCCCTGCTAGTTGTTTGCCGAAAGCTTTCTTATTTAACCACCACGTTGCGCCCATGCCGCGCTCATGTTCCGCTACTGTCCCGTTTCACTCGCTGTTTGCCAAAGCTTATGTTTTATTAGTGCGCCCATTATTATAGTAAAAAATTGGTATTTTTTGTTCAAGGTAAATGTCAAACCAAACAATAAATTATTGTTTTATTTAAAATAAAAAATATGAAATTTAATTTTTTATTGACTTCTTGACAATTTTACATTGCTCACCCAAAACTGTTTTAAAAGCCATTAAAAATTAAAAACTGTGACATTTTATAAAGAGCAAGGCCTTAACCCTATTAAAATTTTTTAACAAATTTAACTCAAACTTGCTAATGTTTGGACTCTTTCATTATTAAGTATTGGGCATAAAGTAAAAGCTTTGGGTCATTGTCATTTTTGCTTGTTAGATTATCTTTTTAATAAAGTTACAACAAAGGTGTTAGTAAATTGATTTTCAATTAAAAGAGAGGTCATAGTGCCATTTACAGGAATATAGTAATAGCCTTTAATTGGCAGACCTTTGTAATTTTGTTAAAGCTGAGAGTTTTGTCAGCGCATGCTACCAACATAGGTAAAGACGATGGAAGACTAAAAGTTTTACTCATAGCTTTGACAGGTACCAGGTACTGAAGGTTAATTATTTAAAACAACTTTCGCCATTTTGGAAAAGCTAAATTTACCAAAAGGCAGTGGCTTACTTCTATATCTTGTTTATTTTTAACAGACTTCAAAAAAGAAGGGGTTATATGTTCGACACCTATGTTTTTTTAGATAGGTACACCGATTACTTCGTTAATAGTGGACTGATTTTAAAAAGTATTTTTTTATTCGATAAAGAGCACTTTCATATGCTATATATGCAGGATGTTTAAACAATCAAGGTAGTAATGTCAAAATATTTGTATTTGTCATGTCGTTGTCATTTAGTAAATAGTTTATATTCTTATTTTTTTTGCGTGTATTTTATGACTGTGGGTCAGATGTTTCCGTTTATACCTAGATGGGGTAGCATTGCCAATTTGTGCCCAGAGTTTACGTGAGAGAAGAAGGTACTAGTACTGTTTTTTAGTGGGTGGTCACCGCTTAAATGTTAAAATTGAAACAATAAAAAAAAGTAAAAAATAAACCTACTTTAAAAAGATAAATAAAACTCACTAATAATTGAAAAATAATGAAAAAAAAAAATCAAACATTAAGTCGGGTAATAACATATAGTATTATTGTATAAAAATCTTTTATGTATTTAGTTATTAGCATTTAATAATTTAGCTAAATGATATCCCGATTTTATTTTCCTATTTTTTTTATTTATCATTTTTAAATTTTTGGTAAGTTTAATTAAAACCCTTTTGAAGTCGGTTTTTTGTTAAAAACAATAATTATTAAAGTATAAATGTTAAATTAGATATGTAGAAAAATCATTTCCGGTTAAGTCAAATACGCTCTTAGCTTTCTTATTTTAAATAATGCGACAAAAACAAAATGTTATTTTCAATTTTTAAAATGTTTGGATAAAAAAATGTTTCTAGTTTTATTGTAATAGTTCTAAGAATTTCATTTAATTATTTAAGCAACGGAATAAGTACCTTACTTAATTAACGTAACAATATCTTACTGTAATGAAGATTTAAAAAAAATAATTCTTAAGCTCAAGCAGTCATACTTAAAAAATTAATTTGCCCTTTTAACGTTTTGATTAGGTTTAATTTTATTTACGACACAAAAAGTAATTTTCTAATAAAGCAAGAAATAACATTTAAAATTAATTATTTGCTATTGTATCTAAAATCAAATAACTTTTTTGTGTAAACAAAGTTTAATGGAAGCGGAATTTAATTTAAAATTGATTAAAAAAATAATATTGGGGAGAATTTTTTTATTGTGTCTCTTTTCTTTTTTAATTTAAAAATATAGACAGGTTTTCAAAACTCTATTAATACATAAAATAACTTCTCCCCTGTACAATATACAAAAATGAACTTAAAATAAAAAAATGTTTATTTGGATACACATTTTTAATTGCAATGCCAGTTTATATAGAAAGTGTCCTAAAAAAGAATTTTTATTATCAAGTAAGGTTTTTTTCAATGAAACAGCATTGACTACGTTTATATCGAATTGTTAAAGCTGGCTTGAACACAAAGCGGCTTTAAAGCTATTTTCAAGTCTACGTGTGTTTTTCGGTGGCTTGAAATTCGATTGAAAATCGAGGTCAAGCACATTTCAGGCCAACGTCGTACGCCTGCAGCGGTTTTGCATCCAACTTCACAGTAGACATTAAATGAATAACAAACCTCACTTTTTAATTTGTTCTGTTTTGTGTGCTGTTGTTAATTTTTTTATAAAAATGTCAAAATCATATATGAAATTGACACTGATGACATTTAAGGAAACATTTATTTAATGGTACTGTCAACATGTTTTGCAATAATTCTAAATTATGGGTAAAAGCACTATTTAAATAAGGCTATTAATAATTCCTCATCTTAATAAGACAACTTGCAATAATTCTCTATTATCATTTTTTTCCCGATAATCTGAAAGCAGTTAGTGATAAGCATTATAAATAATGATTCATCGGGATATGTTAGCCCTGGAGGAGATATTCCAACGCAAATATAGTCCAAAAATATTGGAGAATTACTACTGCACACTAAAAAGGGATATTCAAGAGACCAAATATTTAAAAATGCCATAGAAGTAGTTATTTTTAAACCAAGGGCGCTTAATAGAACTTTTACGCCCACGGCTGTAAGGTGTTCTCCGAGCTCCGCGGGAGCAACAATCGGCTTTGGGCGTAAAAGTACTTTACGCTAGAGGTGCAAACAACATTTTTGTAGGACTAAAATGAATATACAAGCATTCTCTGTAGGTATTTTTCTCTTTATGTTTGTTGTATAGAATAATATTATACAGCAAAGTGAACCAGTAGGAGAACATTTGCCAGCTTTTGAGGTTTTAAATTGTAATCAGTATACTTTTAACATATGTTTAATTAAATAAATTGTTGTTTTACCAAAATAAAATGGGACACTATTTAATTTTGTTATTGTTTTATAAATTTATAAATTTGGGCGTTTTTGATACTTTTTTGCCCCGAGGCGTCAAGTGCAATTTTTGCCCTCATTTATAAATATTATATTTTTTGTCCTAGGGCGTAAGAGTGCATTTTTACGCCCTAAAATAAAAGCGTAAAATTGTATTTTACGCCAGGTCATACAAATAATGTTTTCTTTTATTCTTTATTGAAAATATGGATATTTATATTTTTGGAAAACCCACCTGATGTGTTTTGCAAAATTATTAAATTTTTAATTTTATTGTTGCTTTTATTAAATATATTTAAAATATGACAAAAAAGTTATGTAACAAAAAATAAAAAATTTAATTTTGTTCACCAGTATAATTTAAATAAAAACTTAAAAAGTGATTTAGGTAAAGTATTTAAAAAAATCAGATTTAGTAAATTTAGGAAATAGCAAAACTAATTTATAATTTTAATTTGGAATTTACTGTATTTATTCCTAAAAATGTCGAATAAGTCCATCTAAAGTTTAGTTTCTACAAGTTAGGATTATTTTAGTTTTAATTTTTTCAATACATTGTTTAAAATTAACCCTTGACTTAACTTTAAACGTCGTCTTAAATTTAAATTTCATCCAAACAAACCAACACATTTGCGCGCTCCTTCATTGCAAAAACCTACAAGCTTTGAATCACCGCGGAATTATTCCCCAAGCCCTTGGAACGACGTGAATTCCGTCCACGTCCGCGCTATGGTGGCGCGCTATTCGGCGCTGCGAATTGTTGCAAGTCTGGACACAGCATAATATTAAAAATTGGTAAATATGTCGCGTTATAACTTTATATGTGCGTCATCGTTTTTCAAACTGAGACAAAACACGTATCAAGAGGATGAGAAAGACAAACTAGAAGCAAGATATGCATGACAGAGACCGTAGAGTTGTCGCTTATGTCATTGCAGTTTTTGCCGTCAAATCTGTGTCTTGCTTTTAATTTATTTCTTGTTCCAATTAACTTTTAGTGCCTTAAACTCGTATTTAATAATAAAATTAGTTCTTTAAGAGCTACTGTTGGTGTATTTTAGGTTTTTGGTGAGTCAAATATTATTTATTCGCTTTTCATGGAACTAACCTTATAACCGGTCATTTAGGTACTGGCTAACTGTCCGTCAAAAAAAAATTTTTCAGTTATTTTTATTTATTTTTATTTTAAAAGTTAAGTACAACAACTTGTGTTAAATCTGTGCGACTATTTTGAGACGAAAAGAAATAATGAAGGCCTTTTATTACCTGTTTCGTCAATTTAAGAGGTAAATATTTACATAAATAAGTGACGTATTACGGTATTAAATTAATTTAATTTTTTAGCGGGTGGCAGAAGCGTTAAAAATTTCTAGATAGACTGTTAACAGTACTAAAAAAAGGAAGCGAATTCTTTACTGTTAATACCAGGACAGAAAAATACCTGACATGCGAGAGAACTCGATGAGATTGATATTCGCAATACATTGTACAATATGTATAAATTCAGAAAGTGAATTTTATAATGATAATAATAATAATTAACAAATTTATTTAACTTAATGTAAAAAAATGAGTTTTAAATAATATAATTGTTATAAGAATTATTGTGTTTATTTACCATTACTTGTAATTACCTCTAGGTGTTTGTAATAATTAAAAAAAATAAGTAAAATGTATTACTAAAAAAAAATTTAATGTTTTAATTCAAGTAATTTAACGTTATTTTTATAAAAAGAAACAAAAACAAAATGCATTTATTTAATAATATAATTAATTTTACCCAATATTGCAATAAAAGTGTAAAGTTATAAATTTAGAAATGAAAATAAAAAAATGTGGTTAGAAAAACAAAAGGGACACGATTTTTTTCTTTATTGAAATAAGTGCTTTTATATTAATATGTAAAATACGATTATTATTTTTTCAAATATTTAATGTGTAAAAATTGTTTACGCGTAAAAGATACGGTTGTTGGGCTTTTAGCCACCCCACGTTTTTCACAGCGCCGCGCCGCCTGGGTGCACCAATAAGAACTTGTAGATTGGTTCACATGAATTTATTGACGTATTATTGATGACGCACGTGTAAAGTTATAACGCGACCACTTTAAGTATAATTGTTTGGTTATTTTAGATATTATTATAATAATAAATATTCAAATAAAAACAAAATTTTTGTATAAAATCCTAAACAAAAATAAAAGTCCCAATATATCTAAATCCTTTTTTCATAACGGCTGAAAAAAGTTTTAAAGCCATTCAACTGAAATAATCAAAAAAGAATTTTTAATTTTATTGTATAAATTAATTTTACGTAAGAAATTATAAAAAGTATTTAAATTAGGCAGGGCAAATGAGCCATTAAAAGTTATCAAGAAAAGTTTATATAAACATAGCTTCGGAAATTTTATTATCATTTCTTAAAAGGGGACATTTGTGTTACTTAAAAATCTATTTATTTTTAATTTTTCAAATTACCGTGAGGGCAGAAATCATGGCGACGAGGATATGGCGTTTTTTTCTCCTTTTACTTCAAGGGCGCTTAACTTCATGAATATTTATTTATTTATTTTTAATAATTTTGTTTACTTTTTATATATGAATAAGGACGTAATAAAAAATGGAAATTGAAAATATCAATTGCTTTCTTTTTTCATTGTAAAAACTCCTCGAAATTCGGTCTAGTATACCCCCTTAAAACTTTTTTTTATCAGATCTCTAACTGGATTAAAATTATTAGATTTATTTAAGTTAAAAAAGCATCTTAAAATATACTTTTTAAAACTTTAAAACTTTTTAATTACTTTTAAATAACTTTTAATTTCATTAAAAAAAGCAATTTTACTAAAAATAATTATTTTTAGGTAAAGTACCTTATATTTTAAGGCAGTTTTCTTTAGATTTATTTTTTTAATAAATAAATATGTTATATATTCTAAAAGGTTAAATCAATATACAGGGTGGCACAGCACTATTTATACACGAAATAACTTCGCCCCCGTACAAGATACAAAAATAAACTAAAAATAAAAAATGTTTATTCGGAAACTTTTTTATTGACATAACTAGTTAATATACAAGATGTCTCAAAATCATAATTTTTAGTGTCAAGTAGGTTTTTTAAATAGAACACCCTGTATATTTTAACAAATTTTGATAATGTATTAAATTCTACATCAACGGTTTTTCGGATAAGAAAATAAAATATTTTGGTTCTACTTATATTTAAATAATTTTGTCACTGTTAGAGTAACAAATATTATAATAAAATGTAATTAATACCCTTTTATTGTAAGAATTACTAATGGGTATGTCAGGAATTTAATATATGTTAGACACATATTTACTTAATTGCACAAAAAAAACTATCTGACTGGTTTTTAGATTAAGTAAGTGAATATGTTTCTTGAATTAATTAAATAGCTGACTTACCTTTCAGTAGTTCTTAAAATAGGAGGTAATTATTTACATGTAATAACAATATTTGTCCCTCTGACAGTGACACAGTTATTTAAATATAATCAAAACCAGAATATTATTTTTTATTAAATAATTTTAACCGTTAATCAGTATAACACCATATTGCTAATATCTTAAAAACCAAGGAAATATTTTCTTATGTTGCAAATTAGTCTAGATACGTAATAAGAAAATCTAAGGATGCAACGCATTTACGACCCAATGAGATTTTCAACGTCAAACCTTACTAAAGCCATTTAAAATTAATGTCGCAGGTTGCAGGAACAAAACTTTAAGAAAATACAGCAAAATTCATAAATTCTCACATTTTACTTATTTTTAGAAAAATTTAAAATACGTCTTTTTGTATTTTTACCGGCATATTATGGCCTTATTAAGCTAAATTAGGATGTTTTATTTTTAACATTTCAGCTAACCGAAATCTCTCATTTACCCAAATTATTTTTATTTTGTTGTAAATTAGCCTAGAGACCCAATAAGCATAGCTCAGAACACATTCACATTAAAACTCGTTAAGGTTTTGAACATAGAGCCTACTAAATCCTTTTAAAATTAATTTTGCAAGTTGCAATTCACAAATCCTAACAATTTTTACTTAATATTAGTAAAATTAAGAAAACATCCTTCCGTAATTTTACTGGCAAATTATGACCTTATTTAGCTACATTGGGATGTTTTATTTAAAACATTTTAGCTAAGCGAGATATCTCGATTACCCTAATTATTTTTATTTCCAAGGAAATATTCTCTTATGTCCCAAATTAGCCTAGATACGTAATAAGCATAACTTAGGACAAAATGGATTTACAACCCAACAAGATTTTCAACGTCAGACCTTACTTAAGCCACTAAGAATTAATTTGGCAAGTTGTAAATAATAAATTCTAACAATGTCACTCAATATTAATAATTTTTAAAAAACGCTTTTTATAATTTCACTAGCAAATTATGGCTGTATTTAATTCAATTGGTATGTTTTATTTTAAACATTTTAGCTAACCGAAATATCTCATTAACTCAAATTATTCCTATTTCCAGGGAAATATTCTCCCATGTCCCAAATTAGCCTAGATACGTAATAAGCATAACTTGGGAGACAACCCAACGAGCTTTTTAACGTCAGACCTTACTAAAGCCATTTAAAATTAATTTGGTAAGTTGTAATTCACAAATCCTAACAATTTTACTCAATATAAGTAAAATGTAATTTTACCGGCAAATTAGGGCCGCATTCAGCTACGTTGGGATGTTTTATTTTAAACATTTTAGCTAAGCAAAATCTCTCATTTACCCTAATTATTATTATTTTCCAAGAAATATTCTCTAATGTCCCAAATTAGCCTAGATACATAATAAGCATAACTTAGGACAAAATGGATTTACAACCCAACAAGATTTTCAACGTCAGACCTTACTAAAGCCACTAAAAATTAATTTGGCAAGTTGTAATTAACAAATTCTAACAATTTCACTCAATATTAGTAAAATTTAAAAAACGCCTTTTCACAATTTATTTAGCAAATTATGGCTGTAGTTAGCTTAATTGTTAAATGTTTTAATTTGAACATTTTAGCTAACCAAAAATCTCATTTACCCAAATTATTCCTATTTCCCGGGAAATATTCTCCCATGTCCCAAATTAGCCTAGATTCGTAATAAGTATAACTTATGACACAACGGATTAACAACCCAACGAGATTTTTAACGTTAGACTTTACTAAAGCCATTTTAAATTAATTTCGCAACTTGCAGAAGTAAAACCCTAAACGAATACAGCAAAATCTACGAATTCCCACATTTTACATATTTAAAGTAAAATTTAAAATATGTGTTTCCATCTTTTTACCCGCAAATTATGGCCGTCTTTTGCTACATTGAAATGTTTTATTTTAAACATTTTAGCTAAATGAAATCCCTTATTTCCTCTTTTTATTCCTATTTTTAAGCAATTTTTTATTGTTTTAAATTAGTCCAAAAACGTAATAAGCATAACCTAAAACACATCCAAAATACAACACGATGAGATTTTCAACATCAGATCTTACTAAAT
This sequence comes from Listronotus bonariensis, assembly GCA_014170235.1. Taxonomy (NCBI): domain Eukaryota; kingdom Metazoa; phylum Arthropoda; class Insecta; order Coleoptera; family Curculionidae; genus Listronotus; species Listronotus bonariensis. Next base: position 40,267 of record JACEGR010005525.1, read on the forward strand.
CCATTTAAAATTAATTTCGCAAGTTGCAATTCACAAATCCTAACAATATCACTCAATCTAAGTAAAATCTAAAATACGCCCTTCCGTAATTTTACCGGCACACTAAGGCCTTATTTAGCTACATTGGAATGGGTTATTTTAAACATTTTTAGCTAAGCGAGATATCTCGATTACCCTAATTATATCTATTTTCAAGGAAATATTCTCTTATGTCCCAAATTAGCCTACATACGTAAAAATCATAACTTGAAAGACAACGGATTTTCAACCCAATGAGTTTTTAACGTCAGACCTTACTAAAGCCATTTAAAATTAATTTGGTAAGTTGTAATTCACAAATCCTAACAATTTTACTTAATATAAGTAAAATCTAAAATAATCCCGTAATTTAACCGGCTTAGCTACGTTGGGATGATTTATTTTAAACATTTTAGCTAAGCGAACTTTCTCATTTACCCTAATTATTAATATTTTCAAGCAAATATTCTCTTATCTCCCAAATTAGCCTAGATACGTAATAAGGACAAAATAGATTTACAACCCAACAAGATTTTCAACGTCAGACCTTACTAAAGCCATTTAAAATTAATTTTGCAAGTTGCAGGAACAAAACCCTAAACGAATACAGCAAAATCCACGAATTTAAACAATTTCACCAACTCTCTGGAGACCAATACAACGGTTTCAAAATTAAAAGGGATTTTCACGCAGACAGTCTAACAAGGGTCCTAGATCCACAAACATTACTATTTGTCAAACCGTGATATTGTGTTTTCCTATGTAGCGAATGGGTTTTCCCACTTCTGGATAGTTGGCAGTCCCTAATAAACTAAGTGAAAATGTCTATTGGATTGTGAAGGCTTTACAGGAAATAGTATTTGTGGTGAAAGAGCGAGAATAATTACACAACCATGCACAAAAGAAATAAGAAAATAATAAAAAAAAGGTTAAAAAAATAAAGTCAAGAAGATAAATATGACTTATTAAAAATTAAAAACAATAAATTAAAAAAAATACTTAGGAATTCCTGGACCATATTAATTATGACTCTTTTTAGCTTTTCGTTATTACCATTTAATTGGTGACCATTCACTTCAAAAAATATTACCAGTACCTATTTATCTCATGTAAACTCTTCGCGCAAAACGCCAATGCAACCCCTAATAGGTATAAGTTGGGTAAAGACGGAAACACCTGACCAAAAAAATAAAATACATGCAATTACAAAAAAAAGAACTATTACCTAAATAATAATGACATCGACATGACAAATAAATATATTTTAACATTACATTTACCATGATTTTTCAGTTCTCATCCACCATGGGTAGCATATATCTGCTAAAGGCAGCTTTGACTGAAAAATAGGTCTTTCGCGATCCTGACTGGGTTTTCTTATAAAACGGTGGAATGCCCTTTTTCAAATAATAAAGAAATATTTAAAATCTGTCAACAAATGATGTAGTAAACGGTGTACATACAAAAAATCGCTGTTCGACGGTGGGATACAATCTAACAGTTGATACCGTATTGAAAAGCATTATTCAGTATCGAGTTTTACCGGGCCTCGGCAAATTAAATATAAGAAAATAAATAGAAATCATTTCCTACTACCGTAAATATACAGGGTGTAATTTAAATGATGGCTAAAAATACAGGATATTATTCCTTAGCTAATTTTAGAAAAAAAAGTTCATATTAACATATGTCCTAACTTTTACTTTACTCTTAACTTTTGAGATACAGGGTTATCACTAACTTAATTAAATTTAATACGTCCAGAGGCAACTGAAGACATATTTTCAACAAAAATACGGTACGCCACTGACTGTGTAACTTTTCTTCCTAAAATAAACTAAGCAATCATACCCTCTATTTTTAGCCACCAATTAAATTACACCCTGTATTCAAAGATAAATCTCCCTTTTAGATAGTTAAAAGAAGAAAATGGTATGAAAAGCAGGAGTTCTTCTTTTAACAATCGAAAAAGGAGATTTCTCTTTGTAAAAAAGAATAGTTTTGACCCGGGGCTCTGCTTATAGTTACTGTAGGTTTTTGGGGTCGAAAATTTACTCTTGGTTTTTCAAGTTTTTGCATACCCTGTATACAAATCAACATATTCTCTTCGTAAATCATTTTTTACAGTAAAAAGTTGTATCAAAAATAAGTTTCTCTCGAAAAATGAAAACTTTTATACATTTTCAAATTTTTCTTTTTTTATACATTTGTGCTCTTGTTAACGCCATCCGCAAATAGTCTGTATAAAATAAAAGTTGCAACACTGGTGTATTAACCATTTTCTTTTTTTTTTTAATAATTAATTTTGCTTCAAGAAAGTAATTAGAAAGATTATATAAATCACTGTAGAATTAGACAGATGACCCTGCCAAGAAATGGTTAGTATTTATATAATGGAAACCGTACATCAAAATACGAAAATACAATTAATCATCATATATTTTTAAAAATTGTTACATTATTATCGCCTCATATTTATGAACAACAATAAAAATACCAGTTAGCGTGACATAACGTTGTCATTTTGAAATTTAGTGCTTTATTATTATCAAAAAATCGTACAGTGAAAAGATTAACCATGAGTTATATTACTGAAGAAAAAGTATTGATGATTAAATGGTACTATCAAAGAAAATAGTTACCAAAAGGTGTCAGACATATTCGCTGCCTAGTATCCGAATAGACCGATACCCGGAAAATCAACAGTCGATAGGAATATCAAAAAATTTGGGACCAAAGGCACAGTGATAAATAACTGCAGATGTGAAGCTCAGTCACCTCTTAAATTTGGTCGGTTGAATTACTGAATAATTTAGTTCGGACTCTCCGTATAACTGGGTTAAAAATTCTTTACGGTCGACTACACCATCGGCACTTTCAACAGAGAAAGAAAGACAGATAAGAAAATTGTCCTGTGACTCTAGCCTAAAACTTAAGCTGCGTCCAGACTTGCAACAATTCACCGTGCCGCTCCACCACATACACATACTGCGCCACTAAGCACGCACCTAGACGTGGACCGAATTCACGTCATTTCAAGGGCTTGGCGAATGATTCGCTGGTGATTCAGAGCTTGTCGGTTTTTGGCGTCAAAGGAGCGTGCAAACAGGTTGGTTAGTTTGGACGAATTTTTGGCCAATTGTTGCAAGTCTGGACGCGGCTTTATACGACAAGAAAAATTAATGAATTTTGAAGCTTCTTCAGCAGTTTCTTAAGATTATCATGCTATCAGCACAGCAACATTAAATGATTTCTTGTAAAGTTTTTTGATAGATAATTCGAACGGTGATATAATATACACGGTGTTCCATTTAAAAAAGTATATTTTGTTTAATATATAAAAAACCCGATATTCAATTATTTTTCTGTTGGCACTGTGGTAATCAGCGAAAAAAAACTAAAACTTCACTGATATAACCGACTTCGTATTCTTTATAATGAAGAAGTTACCAGTAGTGCTGTCTTAAGTTTGTTCACCCTGTATAGACAATATAAAAAGACCCACTGTAGACACCTCCGTAAAGTGTCATTTTAATTCCACGACAAATTAAATCTCTTTATTTGGTCGACCTTCAACCTTTTCTTTCCAGATTGAAAAGTTACTCTTGAGTCTCTTGGTATACCGGGTAACACAGGATGTTGTTGACATCCCCAATTCTTGTTTCTTCAAGAAATAATAATAAAAAAATTACAGTAATAATATAGCCTAAATTAACAATTTTTGATCACATTTTCAAATTTGTATTCTTTACATTTACAGAGAATACTTTTCAAGAAAATCAAGCACCGTCATTATTTTTGCTTCGAATAAAATCTTTTGCTAAGTAGGCTGGCGAAATAAACGAATTAAACAGTTTACTTTAACAGGTAGTGATAAATTTTGTTATAAATCATCCTCATTTCGTAATTTCAGTTTTTAATAAAATTAATGAGAGAATATTCGAAATTTTCCAAACACTATAAAGAAAAACACGCCTATTTAATTTTATATTTAAATTCTACACCAAAATCCCTTTTAAATGACAAATCACAACATATTGTGTATTTTCAAGAGGGCGGCCATAATTAATTTATTTATAAAATTAATTATTCGGATAACGTAAATAAATATAATTGTTGAAAAAAAAGGTCATTAACCCCTAAAGTAATTTTAACTAGTGAGACCAGTGGCGGCGTGGGACGTATCTTACATAATAATATTGACAAAAAATGTACGTCACTGACTTTGATGCCACTATTATATTTGTTCCGTATTAAAACCCCTTAAAATAAAACTTTTTTATTTTATAATATTTTTACGTAGCTTTGTAAGTTTTCCAGAAAAAATAATGCGAGAAATCTTGGTTCTTGGGTTTGGACAGTGTCAAATTAAAATCGTTTACCGACGTTTTACCATCGATTGCACGGGGCATCATAAGGGATCTTTACTCTGCGCGATTGAAACACTGAATTTATTCATTTATTTTTGCTCCGTGCAATCCATGGCAAAACGTCGGTAAACGATTTTAACTCAAGAACCAATATTCTTTAGTTGACCAAGGCCGTGAAAGATTTTGTTTAGAAAATTGCCAAACTGCAGAATCCTCAACCATACAAAAAACGTTAGGGCATTCTTTTCTTTTAAAAATTAAGTGTTATAACTCCTTATTAGCTATTATGTAACAACAACAACAAATAATTAAATAACGTTTATATCTACTCTAACAAATTTTACTAAAGAAGGTACTTTGGAATTTTTTGAACACCCTGAATCTTGAGAAGAAGAAGTTTAGGGACCCATGATTATAAAAACGTTTTTTTTTAGAAAGTGGCTCAGTGAATATGCTCTTAATATTTTTTACCATATTAAGAAATTACCCTGTATATTTTGGTTTCAATTATTTTAAATTTAATTTTTTTTGCTTAAATTAAATTAGTTTTAGCTCTTATAACTACTTTAATTTAATTTATCACCCTTAACTTTAGATAAACAATCTAAAAGCAAAGGAAATCCCTAAGAGCCTAAAGTAAAACTATGTTGTAACCAGTTAAATCAAAACTGTAGTCCTTGGGATTTAACGTTTTAGTGCAAAAGTTACATATACATGTAACCACTTTTGGCATAAAGTTATTTTAAGATTAAATCTTCCATCTTGCAGACTGTTTTAGCTTTGTATGCAATTTTGCGCGTCTTAAGTTAGGCTACATTCAAATGTTGCTTCGTGGCTTTTATGTTTGGCTTAAGGCATAGTTTAAGTTAGCTTTAAACAAAACTTCTTTTAAACTATCAATTTAAAAGTTTTAAAAATAAAGAAAAATTTAAAAATGTTTAGTCTTTAACACACTTATAGAGTAATGCCTTTGAGAAATCTTAGATATAGAAATGTATTTGCGCTGTCATTTGCTAGAAAAAATTATTCCTCAAACTCAGCAATTTCCAGAATGATGAGCAGGTCTCATACACTGACTTGGACATTTTTTAAATTCTTTTTTAAAATTTAAAAGAACAAATTTTTTTATATTTTTCGATTTTTGATCATTTTTTTCTACATAGAATCAATTGTAACTTAATATAAATTGTAAATAGTGGTTACTCTTTTGGGACATGAGTTATGTTTGTAACCAAAAGAAAATAAATAAATAAATAAATAAATAAATAAATAAATAAATAAATAAATAAATAAATAAATAAATAAATAAATAAATAAATAAATAAATAAATAAATAAATAAATAAATAAATAAATAAATAAATAAATACATAAATAAATAAAAATAAATAAATAAAGCACGTGAGCGTCATTTTAGTACAATCAATGGGGAACGAGTTACTCTTGTCCGTAATGCATAATTGGCCAGGAGTTACTTTTTTTCACAAATAGGTGCAGTATGACGTTATCAACCTTAAAACGCAAAATACTTACAAATATGGCGAACGGAAGTGCCGCCATTTTGCGAAAAACCTTGATATATCTAAAGCTTTCAACCAAGTCTGGCATGACGCACTTCTCAATAAACTTCCCTCCTACGGTCTTCCACCTAAACTCTGCTCTTGGCTGTCAAGATATCTTTCCAATCGACGTATATCAGTAATTGTTAATGGCCACTCTTTAAGCTTTCACGAAATTAATGCTGGAGTACCTCAGGGTTCAGTACTAGCACCAACTTTGTTCCTTCTTCACATCAACGACCTTCTTTCTTCGACATCCAATCCCATTCATAGTTATGCTGACGATAGTACCCTTTACTCCACATTTTAGGTTTTCAAACCAATCTCTCAACCCGGCTTGGAAAGCAGACGCAGGACGGTGCAAATATCTCTTTCACAGGATCTCAATTTGATATTGGAGTGGGGCGCCAAAAATCTCGTTCAATTTAATGCATCCAAAATACAATCATGTTCCTTATCGCGAAAAAAATCATCAGACACTCACCCGTTGCTTATGACGGGCCAGGTTTTGCAGAGCGGGGGCACATTCAACCTTGTGGGAGTCACATTTGAGAATAACCTTAACTGGCATAAACACATTGTATCTATAGCCACTGCGGCTTCAAAAAGCTTGGATTGCTTTTTCGAGCCAAAAAGTATTTTTCTCCTTCCAATTTATACACTTTGTATGTGTCCCAAATTCGACATTCTCTGGAATATTGTTCTCATGTCTCTCAATAATTTTATATTTGTAAGTATTTAGTGTTTTAAGGTTTATTACATCATACTGCACCTATTTGTAAAAGAAAATATCTTCCGGTGAATTTTTGAAGAAAAAAATCCTCTATTATCTGTACTATTTTGTAAAAGCTGAAAATTTGTCAGTGCATGCACCTAATATAAGTAGAAGCGATGTGAGACTATTAAGTTTGACTCATAGTTGCTTTGACTAGTACCAGAGCTACAATGGGTTAAATAATTTAAAAAATTCTTTTGTCATTTTAAAAAGCTGAATTTTAAAACATGTTACCTTTTAGAAGATAGTTCCCCAGGCAGACAGTTTTAACATCTTGGCAACAAACATTTTTGTGCGACTCCGTTGTCCGATAAAGTTTAATATACCTGTTATTTAAAAAGATATATCAAAAAGTCTTATGTAAGAGTTGTAGGGTTTCTTAATAGGCATGGCCAGCAAATATTTTAATGCATACAAAGTTTTCTAAAAAATATATTTTTTAAAAACTAAATTCAAATTCAAATTCATATATTACGGTTAAAAACAATTTACATTTACCGACGTCACAATTTAAAATAGTATAAAACTACACAATATTAAAATAGTTAAAGCACAAGTCTAAATTATACATTACTAAATTAAATTTCACTACAAATACATTTTTTTTCTGAACATTTCTGAACATTTACATTTATAGACTTATCCAACTAAAACTAAACCTCATGGCTATACCTTCCTTTTATTGCGACACTCTGTATACACCGAACTATGTTTAGGACATGCTTATTTAGAAGCCCTACAAATCTTGTATTAAACCTTTTGTTATATCTTGTCAACTTACAGAAATATTGGACTTTCTCGGATCATTGGGCCACTTCAAAATTTTTGTCTGCCAAGGACTTGGAAATGTCAAAACTGTCTTTCAACTAAGGAAATATCTTCTTATAGGTACCCAAGTAACACAATATAAAATTTAGCTTTTACAAAATGACAAAATTTAAGTTTTAATTTAATTACCTTTGGTATCTGGTATTTGCCAAAGCTAATATAAGACTATAAGTCAAACTTTATAGTCTCCCATTGCTTCTACCTATATTGGGTGCATGCGCTGACAAACTTTCAGCCTTTACAAAATGTCGTAGGTCTGCCCTCACGGGCTCTTTGACTATTGGCTAATTAATTTAAAGCAACAATTGACGTTATTTAAGCATTGGTCAAACACTGTTAATATGATAACAAAACGCAACCTGGTTTAAATGTGTTAAATGTCAATCCCCATATATTCGAATGAAAAAACATCGATATCATCGGTGATATGTAGTCAAAACCTTTATGCGTTTTCCAACACAGGAATAAATAAATATCTCACAAACAATTGTTTAGATTTTCATTGCAATTTTATAAAGCTATAACAGAGCCAAAACAATATTTTTTTCAAAATAAATAACGTATTTTTATTCAGATTTACGGCCTGTGTGCTGGATTGTTTTACAAAAATGTGTTTTTACTGTCTCTTTTTATTTTTGGCTGCTCCTAAAACACAATGCCTAACAATTCTATTTTCTTTGTTAAAAAACGCACCAATTTGGTTGTTTTAGAAATTTTAATTTAGTTGGTTAATTCTATTTATGCAGTGTTTACAGGGTGTTTATCTATAGTTTTAAAGGGTGCTCTAATCTAAAAATCAAATAATTAGTAAGTCACCAACAATTCTTTGAAAATAATTAAATAACAAACAATAAAAATGAGAAAATAATATTTAACCCGCGTGCGCAAAGTTGGACTTTGCGTACGCAATATCGCATCAGAAAATGTGATATCGTGGCGAGTAGTGGTGCAGGGGATAACGTGCCAGCCGCCACCAGCGATCCGGGTTCGAATCTCGGAATCAGACATCGGATTTTTAATTGCTCGTCACCTCACAGTTGGCAATGGCAAACCACTGTGTAGTATTCTGCCATTCCGAGATGGTAGTTATTTAAAAATAACGTCCGTGGTGGCCCTACCGCGTTGTCTAAAAGGTGCTGTAAATGCAAAAATTGCGTGTTTCAGAGCTTGGATAACGTTGACGGAACATGACAATAATGGGTTATACATTCAGTAACCCGGCGCTCACGGTACACTGGTATTTAAGCATAAGCCTTCGTGAGATGTCATAAAGATAATAAACAATAGGTTGTCAAAGCAACAACAAATAAACGTCAAAACGGACAAATGCTATTTGATGTACGTTCTACGGTACGAAACTTAAGAAAGTGATTTCTTATATCTTTTAGTGAAAACAAGTTTTCATAAACCTTAGACCAGACTTGCTTTATTTCTGAGATACAGGGCGTTAAAACCATTTAAGAGAGTACGGTGTATTTTACATATTTTAAAAACCCTGTCCCCAATTTAAATGCTGTTTAAACTTATTTAATGAAATAAGGCGCTTGATAAGCTTTCCTAGATTAGAATTATTGGGTCCAGTGGCATCACTTTTTATAAGGTTTTTATATTTTTCCAGAATGAGAAATAAAAAACACAACTCCTTTTTTGTATTTTCTTTGTAACTAGCTTCCTTTTTGAAAAAAAAATTCAAGTCACTTTAAGTCCTTTTAAAAGTAGCCAGAAGCAGCATAAAATAAAATTCAACATTAAAAAATAAATAATTCCTACCGTAGTTAACAAGAAAAATAAATAATTCCTACCGTAGTTAACAAGAAAAATGGTAATTTCCAAAAAAAAACACTAATTGTTTATTTATTTTTGCTTTTTATATCATGTTGCCAACAGGTACTTTTAAAAAAAAATAAGTGGCTGTAATATTTTTTCGAAAACGGTGTTATTTAGGAAAAAATAGAAAAGAATTAAAATGTTAAATATTTAATTGGTAAATAAAAGAAATATAGAAATTTTAGAATAAAGTCGGTGGCTTACTTTCTTTGTCAATATTATTGGCCGTGGTGCACACCGAGACGCCACTGGACCCAATAATCTTGATCTAGGCACAGCTTTATTATAGGTGCCTTATTACATCAAATATACCATCAATATTACATGTTAATGTATTTAAATGTAGTTTTTGACTGAAATTTAAATACATGTAATTTGTATTTGTATGTAAAAGATCTAAATGTTTTGTATTGTTTTTTTTAAAAATGTGACAGCTAAATTTAGCAACTACTGTTTTATTTTTTTTTTTAATGTGTGTGGATTACCACGAATTTATGTTTTAAAGGTATGTACATTAAGGCTTATTTTCTTATTTTAAATGTACCTCTTTGTTCCCTTTTATTGTAGAAATAACATTCTGATGATGGCTATTTTCGCCAAACGTCAATTTTACAAGAAATATATACATGACTTTTTAAGAAACAAAATTTGACAAGGGTTTTTATTTAGGACGTTTATGCCCAAGAGTTTTTAAATAAAGGAATATTACAGAAATATAGTCCAAGAACACAGAAAATTAAAAAAAAACTAATATTTATATGAAGTGTAAGCTCACTCATTATTATTATTATTTTTTTTTTTATTAAATCCATACCAACTAAAACTAGATACATTTTATTTAAGTAAAAACTATTAAATTCCAAAAATTTAATAGACTTAGACTAATTAAAATAATAATATAAATAAAAATGCCAAATAAATGAAACATAATACAAAACATAAGTAAAACAGTATATTTTAAAAAATGACAATTGCATTTTTCCACTAAATAACCGAACGTTTTCAGGTCCAGTACTATATTACTTTTTCATTGCCAAAGATTTACGACTTTAGAAAAAATGATACAGAGTTCAGACAAGAAATAGAGAGAACATTTCTTTCCTCTCTATTTCTTCTTTCTATCCAGTTAGAGAGTGCGAAAGCAGATTTTTTGTCGTAAATAATACTAAATCCTGCAAAAAAAACAACAGTAAAAACGCAAAGTACTAAAAACATATTGGAATCGAAAACATCTCATTAATTTAAAACCCTGTTGTATTACTGGAGATAACTACATGGAAAAAAATGTAAATCTGTTTGAGCTTTTTGTTTTTATCGATGTATTTTTCGATCTTTGTTTGTGTGGTGGTATAATCCTCTATTTTCAGTACATAATAAAGCTGAAATCGGATTGTATAAACAAAATTGTGTGTTTGATTTTTTAATAAAGTATAAACAAAAGTAGTGGAATTTATATAGGGTGTTACAGATTGTTGGTAAGAAAATTTAAGGATAGATTCTAGATTCTACATTAGAAAATATAAAGAAAGGTTTATACAGTGCATTTCATTAATATCCGCCGACTTTTATTTTTAAACGGGTCAATTTAAAAATTTAAATTTTAGGATATAAAATTGATGCATAAATACTATTAAAATTACTAGATGAAAATGTTAATGATTGCTGCTCAATGCCATTTTGAAAAAAAGCTAAATAGAAAGGGGGTCTTGGGTCACACTATTTTAAAGCTCCTAATTAGTAATTTATAACCCTAGAATATAAAGTCAGTATATTTACATACTAAGAAATTGCGGTACTTTAAAAATTACCCACACAAATACCTGATTTGGATGACTATATTTAAAAAACTAATTAAGTTATAAGCACCACCTTCTAGATGTTTTGAATAATTGTACTATTTTATCCTGCCCCGATGAAGAATTCTCACCTGTACCGGTGGGTGGTTCCATCTAGCGCCGAACATATAACCAGTTAAAGTTTTCTGTTTTCTGTAATTTTACTGGCCTTAGCTACATATCCTAATAATCAACACATTACACGTCTTTAAAATATGCGAGGTTAAAAATACTGTCAAGGTTTGACAACCTATTTTCTTTAAAGAAATGTTTACAAATGCTTTTTAAATTTAGAATGTTTTGCAGATTTTATTAATAAAAAAATGTAGTGTATTGTGTGTTCCAATGCTATTTCTTTTTAAACCATTTTAAACATTATGTTTGTAATAAAAATATCGATTTTAAAGAAGCATGAGATGTTAGGTCGCCAGAGTGGCTTTCCAGTGACGCAAACAGAGCGCTCCCGAGTAGCTCAGGAGCATTTCGTTCTACTTTATGGCGTTCCAGTGACGGAAAGTGTTATGCACCTGAGCTACTCCGTTTTTCTTTCCCTTGCCCCTCATGCACCACCCTCTTTTGGTTTTTGTGCTTCAAACGTGTTTTTATGGTTAAGGATGGATTTTTTAAAATTATTTATTTAAAATGGAATTAGATATTTAAAAGAAATTATTATTATAAAGCCAAGAAAGGTTAAAAACAACGAAATTTTAAAATTTCTTAAAGTATTTCTCTTCCTTGTCAAGGATGCGTTCCAGTGACTAACTTTTAGAGCAGTTTAGGAGCTTCAAGCCCTGGAGCGTGATGCACAAAAATTTTCGTCACTGGAAAGACCCTCTGTTTTAAAATTATCTTGTGCATAAAAGAAAAATTTTAAGACAAATATCACAAAGAGTTAATCAGAACTTCCCAATAAAGTTCATGTGGTGAATATGTGAGTTCTAATTGATTATTTTAAACTTGTTTTTGTTTTATGTTTATGATATTTATCTGTTTGTATAAACTGTCCCTTATTTAAAGACTTTTTTATAACCAACTATATTTGATAACAATCAGATTTTTTAAAGTTTGCAATCTTGAAATTTATACACATTTAGGTTTTTCTAATAAAAATATGGTTATGTTTAAGAAGAAAAAACACATTTTTCATCAACATCAACAAAAATAAATTAAACTATATTTGTAAAATCAGTGTCTTATAGAACACTTTTTTACATAGTGTTTTATGTAAGTAATTAAAATAAAAAACACAATTTTATATAATTTTGGTGTTTTTAGCTGTTTGTTAATATATCTGATTTTATTACATACTTTTGATCACACTTAAGGTATTTCAACTTCAAAACTTATTACTAGGTATTCATTATCAATTTAAAATGGCTAAAGTATAGACGTATGTATGTATGTATGTATGTATATAGGGATTTCATTCCTTAATACTTATGTTTAAAACTTTAAAAACCACAATAATTTTTTTATGAACAATACTTTATTTATAACTAAATACAAAAAGAAGTGTGAAGGTTAAGTAAGCTACACATGAAAAAAAGTTGTTTGTCCCAATTTTTCAGAAAACCAATTAAAGTAAACTATGGAATAATAGCCAGTCTGTAAACTAATATTTATTGATTCCATTATTTGGAATTGAAGAATTATTCATAAAAATATAGTTTGTCACCATTCGAAATTTTTCCACATTTTGTATTTTAAAATCTTCAAAAATCATTAACAGCTGTTATTATGTATCACCAATATATTATTGAGATATTTTTTTTAAATAGAAGACTGTTGTTTCAGATAGAGAATATACTAGCAAAAAAGATTTTAGGGTAAACCTAAGTTGTAAAAACTGATATACAAAATGATAGGTTTGTTAAGTTCAAATAAAAATTTACAGCTAATGCCACATTTGTTTGGTGAGTTTGTGTGACTCGTTAAAAGGGTAAACAAGAGCAATAGTAGCTATATAAATAAAATTATTTAATAATAACTAAAAGTGAAAGATTAATGAATTGTAGATATTGTTTGGAAGAAACTGAGCTATAAAAAGTAGTTTAGAATTAATTTTATAGATGATAAGTGATGCACAGAACATAAATATTAAAAATATTTGTTCTAGGAGTATCTATCTATCTATCTATTAAAGTTATAGCTTTTTTGGATAAATTTTATTTAATTTTATTTATTTATGGTTATACTTACATATTATATGCACCAGCTAATATAATGAACAAACTAGTGTTTGTAGTTTTGTCAGTCTTGTTTTGTTTCTTGGAGGATAGTTCTGCTAATAACGGTTTCGCATTTATTTAGTTGTTTAGACTTGGCTTTACCATGGTCAAGAGCAGAAAATTTAGCGTTGGTCATCAAAGATTATTTATTTTTTTAGCACCATCTAATTATTTAGGTACAAAGAACTGACATTTAGAAACACATTGATTAGTAATTGTAACCTAAATCTTACAAATTGTCACAATGTCATTTTTTAAAATATGTTATTATGTATAGCTGGTTGTCTATAAGTTTATGTTGCTAAGGCCTGAAAATAAGGCAAAAACGGAAGATCTATAACTAATAAATCTACTGCTTGATAGATGGAGTCACTCACCGGTGCAGCAATTACAGGTAGGTTGATGATTATCGTGGCAAGAATGAGCCGTTAGTACAATTCTAACATCTAGAAGGCGATGATTATAAGATATATTTAATATGTTATTTTCTTAAAGCTCTCGTTAAAAGAAATTTCGTGCGGCATTTAGGGGTGGGAGGGGTTTTGTACAAATATCACGTTTTTTTTCCGTTGGACACAGAAAAAGCTTACTAGATTTCGGCAGAAAAAATGTCTTCTGTAATGCAGGGTCCCTCTTTGTGTACAAGGCCTTTTTCCTGCCTTTTAAAATTATTTCGACGTAAAATTCAATTTCACGTGAAAATAGGGTTTGAAAAGGGGGTTAAAGCTAATTTCACCTAGAGGGGAGTGTCCAAAAATGAATTTAAAACATCCCACGTAATCTATGGATGCTCCCTTACCACGTTAACTCTAAAATGGCATGGTTAAAGTATTTATTTATGTAAACGGTATTTGAAAAGAACATTCATTGTTAGGTTTGTAAAAGTTATCTTTATTATTTTATTTTTAACAAGAGAGAAAGGTAAAAACCCATAAATATCTTTATTGGTTAGAGTAATATTAACAGTTTTCAAGAATAATATAATTTTTAATATAAATTTGAAATTCGTAAAACGTAAATTTACTTTGTCAACTTTATTACGTTATTATTTAATATTAATTATACCACAAATATTTTAAAAAGAAAAGCAAAAATTGTCATTCAAAAAACGTAGGTGGTCTTCTTTTTGGTATTTACTTATTTATTGGGTCATTTTTCAAATTGACAGTGAAATTAGCTTTTAAGAAAAACAAATACAAATTGTTAAAAAGGAAATGTTTTTTTTGGTATTATTAATTTATTATTTTTAAATATTTTACACGGAGCAATAATTTATTCTTACCCTAACATAACAACTATTCACGTACCATTGTTAACTGTTCAATATACGGTTTTAGTACCAGAACTTTATAGGGTTGCCACCTTTTAATTGATGATGACCGGGAGAAATGGCGTGCCCGCGCAAATTTTGAAAATTTAAGGACCACGAAACAATTCATTTTTCACAATTGAATAATTAAAGACCAAAAAAGAAAGGCCTCCATTTTCAAAATAAGATTGTTTTTGTTATATTTATTGTACCATACTCCACTGTTTTCTGTGTATCCTTCAGTAACCGGGAGAATTTACTGTTTGACCGGGAGACTGACTGCCGAAACCGGGAGACTTCCGGCCAAACCGGAAGAGGTTGCAACCCTAGAACCATACAGTCAAGTTGCGTGAGTTGGAATAAATTAACATAAAATTTAGACTGGTATTTTTTTATGGTAAAATCATGTATACAGGGTGGCTTACAACTAAGCAACGACAATCAACTTTATTATTTTTAATTGAAACAACAATTTTTTACTACATTTTTAAATTATGCATTAAATTATATTTTTTTGTATCATTTGTTTAACCTAAAGTCAAGAGTTATTGATATATTTTCTATTAATCACTTATTTAATTTAAATAAAATATAAAGTACGCAAAAAGTCAGTGGCGTACATTTTTTCAGAAATATTCGTTTGGGTATAGATTGATACGTCACAAAACTAAATAAAAAATGTAATCAAGTTAGAGCTTAATCAGCCTCCTAAAGCTACAAATTTAATATCTGTATAAAACAAATAATTATTCTTAAGGTATATTTTAAATTTTATACCCTACAAAAAAGGTATTTAAACATTTTTCGATAAATCTATTCCTTTCAAAGTTATTCAATGTTTTAATAAATTTTTATGTAAATTTCAACATTAAATAACTTTGAAAGGAATTAATTTATCGAAACATGATAGGAGACCTTTTTTGTAGAACATAAAATTTTCCTTAAAATTAATTATTTGTTTCATAAAGATATTATATTATTAGTTTAAAAAATTCAGAATCAAAGTGACAAAATTAAAAAAAAATATGTTTAATGCGCGATTACAGGAAAACGGCTCGTTTTATGGAAAATTACTAGGAAAGTTTTTTTTGTAGAGAATTTAATTTTTGTTTCAAAAATATAATCTAAACTAATTCTAAAATTTTGTATAAAAAACGCAACAATTGTTAAAATATCAAAAATTGTTTTGCTTGTTTTATTTGGCTCAGTCTAATGTACAGGGTATTCCATTTAAGAGGAAAAATGAAGTATTTTTTACTTTCTCCATATTTTTTAATTAATTCAAGATAGCCAATCGATGTATTTTAGCTTGGGGTATTTGAAAATTCTATTAAAAAAACAATTGCATAAAAACAAAAGAATTACGCCATCAACGTTGCACTTTTTAAATGGAACAACCTATTTATAAATATATTTTTATTTGTTTTTTCAATTTTAAGTACTATATGTCTGTCTTTAACTGTTTTTGGGTGATTGACGCTTAAAAAGTCGTATTTTCGGCTAATATTTAAGTAAATATATCAATACACAATAAAAGTAAGTAATACAGGTGATTTCTTAATAGTCATTAAAATTTTTACCTATTGGTGAATTTTATTACTAGTTTTTAAAAATTAATTATTCTTTAGATTAAAAACTACAGATAGTAACGCTATATTACAAGTGTAGAGAAAAGGCCAGTGAAGCAAAAAAGAATACATTAATAATTTTTTTAAGAAATAAAAAAAATTACTTTGAAGTATCAGGTAATCACCTGCATTACCTGTATTTCACATTAAGTTATTTAATTAAATATGCCAAAAATGAGACCTTTTAAGCGTCAATAACTAAAAAACAGTAAAAGACAAACATGAAGTTGCCTCTATAAAAAACACTTAAAATTGACCATAGAATTCAAAAATATAATAATAAATATGGTGTTCCTTTTGAAAAATACAAAATACGTAAGTCTTTTGTTTTTGATGCAATTGTTTTCTTAAAATATTTTTAAATTCTGCGAGCTAAAATACATCGATTGGCCATCTGGAATTTCTTTAAAAATATGGGAAAAGTTAAAAAATATGCCATTTTTCTCTTAAATGGAATACCCTGTACAATGGCACTATCACTCTACTATGGAATTATCACCTATCAATTCGAAGGTAATTCAATTTCTCTTTTGGGCATTTTTACACCCGAATTAAATTTTTACTTAAATACATAGTATTACATTTGTTATATTTTATTTTAATTTTATCACTTTTTAAAGATTTATTACACAACTATAGAAAGCAGAAGATTTCACCCTAAAACCTATAAATCTTATTGCGCCGTTACCTTTCGTCAATTCGTATCCGTTAGTGGTTTTACTATGAACAGCTAAAGATGATAAATAAATGGAAACACATAAATTATCAAGGGTTGTATTGCCATTAAATGTAACTAATTTCAACTCGACAACCCCCTTAATGATTAGTACAGTTATACAGGGAACTTCTGATACCTTTGACTACAAAAAGGAGAATTGAATGTGGCATATAAAAGGTTATTTTAATATAAGCCTGTTAAAAATAAAGGATTTTCTTTTAAATATTTAAAGGAATAAAACACATTTTTTTATTTTTAACAGTTTTATAATTATAACGGATGTCAAGGAATCTATTAGACAAGCGATAACTCCTATATTATTACAGATATTAAAATGGGACTTGATATACAGTGTGTCTACGTAACCCAAGCAGCAAGCGGACGTCTTATTGACGTCTCTTTTAGTCATTTTTGGTCACATTTGGTCAGCAAAGACGTCATAAGATGACGACAAGATGACGTTAAATTGACATCCCTAAGTCACAGACAAAAGACGCCCCGTTAATGACGTCTTTAAGAAGACGAAAAATTGACGCATATACTTTTTTTAAAGCTCAAATGATACGATATTTTATTTATAAATTGAAATAGGAAAAACTCCTTACTACTTACAATTTCCTTGCACTGCAAGGTCGCATCTTTGTCCAACCTGCAGATGCAGATTTTTACACTAGCCGAAGATATTTCTTTTAAAGCTAAAGGAGATCACCAACAACAGACCGGTCTCGAATTATTTTGGTCTCAACGGCAACGGTACGGTGTAGGCGATAAAAAGCGAAGATGTTGAATAAACGTAGTAGTTTATTGTATATTGCGCCATCTATTGGTAGAGTTTTTTCCTATTAAAATTTTGTAAAATTATTATTCTTATTTTTCTGTCATATGATATTTCGGTTGGATTTTGACACGAATCCTATAATGTCACAAAATTTTTCTGGCAGGTTTTCTAAACATGACGTCATTATATTTTTATGAGCTAGTGTGACAAAAAAATGACGTCGAAAAGACGTCACTTTAACGACGTCAAAAACACGTCATTAAAATGACGTCATAAATTTGGTTTGATGACGTCATATGGCCAAAAATGACCAAAAATTACTTAAAAATGACGTCATAATGACAAGCTTGCTGCTTGGGAAGTTGGCGGCATATGGGAAACTTTTTAATTATTACTTTTCCGAAAAAATACTCCTTATAAAAGTTCTGCATGGTCCACAACCTAAAATGCAATCATCAGATATCAAATTGTGTCAGTCATGTATGAGGTTTGGCCAAAACGAAATTTTTGCCTAAGAGTAAAGTACCTGTATTTTTGCTAATATCGCAAATTGGTATGAAGAAAAGATGTTCAGAATTAAAAATTACCTCCAAATATGCAATTTAGTTTATTTCCAAAAAAATTTTGTTATCTTTTTTTCCAACAAAAATCGAGAAAATTTAAGTTTGTACATTAGTGCATTGTACATTCTCCTTGTTTTATGACCAAATTATTTGAAAAGTTTATTTAAAACTGTTCTATGACATTTATAATCATAAAATATAGTGAACCAATGTACAAACCTAAATTTTTACCATTATCGCAGGAAAAAAAGTAATTTTTAATTCTAAACATATTTTCTTTATAACAATTTGCGATATTAGCTAAAATACAGGTACTTCATTCTTAAGCAAAGTTACATTTTTGGCCAAACCTCGTACATTACTGACACAATTTGATATCTGATGATCGCATTTTAGGTTTTGGACCAGGTAGAACTTTTTATAAGTTCTTTTATAAGAACCTTTTTCGTAAAATTAATGATAAAAAGTTTCCCATATGCCGCCAACTTACGTAGACACACTGTAGGAAAATGGTATATCAAAAAGTTATCGCATACTTTTTACTTTTCAGTCTCTTCCGGTTTAATTAGAAATGAAGACAATTTTGAATTTTTAAATGAATCATCCTGTATATTTTAAAATGTTTCTGATTCCAAAGACAATTCTAAATAGTAAAGGAACCCACGATGCTAAATGAGGAATTATTTGAGCGTCATAAGAGGCTTATTGGGTTGAAAAGTTTAGATGATAATAAAAAAAGTTCTATAATGTATTTCTTTTCATTGGTAGAGAAAGCAGCTATACATTTTTAAATTTGTCACAAAAATATTTTTATTATTTCGGATTTTGAAAATCGTTTGGATTGTATCAAAATGTATATTTTTCGTTATTCTCGAATTATTTACTTTGAAATAAAAATAAAAAATAATAACCCCACCCGAAAATGTCAAAATAACGTTTTTTTAAAACTTTGTAAACCTCCGCTTTCCTTACGTCTTTCTCAAATTGTCAGATTGGTTGAATATGCACTGTTTAGCATGTAATAAACTTACTCCATCTTATTCTGATGACCCCAAAAATGTTTGATAAATATATTTTTGTTTTCTACGGTCGGTCATGTATACAGGGCTCATATTTGGTGAAGATACTTAACCGAGTACAAAGTATCCTCCAGTATATTAATCTGATACGCTGTATTAAATCGCGATATCCCCTCTTGGGCTTCCCTACCAAAACAAAAGTATGACATTTTAAAAGTTTTTAAGCTAACTTGATTTTTTAGAGCCATTTTGATTATTTTATCTAAACTTTTTGAAAAAAATTAAGAATCCAACGATGACAATTTATTTGCAATTGGGTAAAGAATAAAGACATAAATAAGGGATTGTGGCCATCTAAATGCAATATTACAAATGGGTAAAAAAAAACAAGTAGGAGTAAAAACTTTTAAAAATGGTAAATTTCTATTTAAAATCATCTCAGAGATCCAAAAATGTTAAATTATACAGGGTATTACTATAATTTACTCAACAACCTAAATATTTAGGGAAGAAGGAAAAACCTTCGCTGACAGCAGGTTTCACATTCTAGAAAATCCAGGGATAAAAGAACGAACAAAGTGGAAAGCTCAGGATTTGTCCAGTTGGACCTTATAGGGATGCATACATGCAGCACTACCAGTTTCTCTATTGGAAGCTGCAAGAAGAGGGACTATACTAGATAATTTGTCCGAGCAGAAGCCGTAAAAGTATCTATAAAAGAGCAACAGAGTTCCTACAGCTCGCAAATGGGCAAGAAAAGGAAGTCTTTTAGTAAGTACATCATCCATAATAAGACTAACTGCTTTTCTTTAAATGACATTAATAATGCTGGGGGTTGTGAGGGACGCCATTTCCCTAGACATAAGAACAATATTTCAGGGAGGGTCAAATTGGGAACACATACAAAGTGTATAAATTGAAAAGGAATAATACCTTTTGGCTCCGAAAAAATCCAAGCTTTTTTAAAACCGCAGTGGCTTTAGATACAATGTGTTTATGCCAATTAAGGTTACTCTTAAATGTGATGGCCACAAGGTTGAATGTGTCCTTTCTTTGCAAAACCTGGCCACCTGTAAGCAAAGAGTAAGTATTTGATGATTTTTTTTCGACAAGGAACATAATTGTGTTTTAAATGCATTAAATTTAACGAGATTTTTGGCGCGTTAATCTAATATCGAATTGAGGTCCTGTGAAAGAGATGTCTGCATCGCCCTGCGTTTGTTTTCCAAGTTGGGTTGAGAGATTGGTTTGAGAACCTAAAAACTGGAGTGAAGGGTACTATCGTCAGCTAAACTATAAATGGGATTGGTTGTGGAAGAAAGAAGATAACTAATGTAAAAAGAAACAAAGTTGGTGTTAGGACTGAACACTGAGGCACTTCAGGCTTTTAATACCATTTATTATTGTAAACTCTAGAGAGCGGCACCTGCCTAATCTTACACATATTTAAAACGAAATCGTTTTGAGCCAGTTTAATTTAGCTTTTGGACAAAAATCCTTATTCTTTAATATCTTTACCTTTTACTTAAAAAGTTATGCGTGAAAAAAGTTAATTTAAGCAGTTGTTTTTGAGATATCTGGATTAAAAAAGATCACTTCCTGTAAGACCATTTCCAAATTATGAAGGTTGTTTTAGAATAAATGCTGATCTTTTAAAGTATAAATTTGTAGGAGATTTCAAAAGAGAAGTTTAAATAAATCTACGTCTTTAATATCTTAACCTTAAAGAATGGAAATAGCCTACTTCTCAAATAAAAGATTCATTAATCAAAGTAAAATTATTTAGAGACTAAAATGGATTTAAAATTGCGTATAATGTGGCCCTTATATCCATTTTTTTGCTGGTTAAATATAAAAAATATTTAAAATGAAAAAAAAAAATACACAAGCTATTGTTACCTAGTCCGCTACTGAAATTCCTAAATAAATTGACGTAGCAAAAAGTAATAAACTTGTTTTAAGTTTCTTAATGATAAGCATTTTAATTTGTCGTTACAGTTACATAAATTCAAGATAAGAACTACGACTAATCTAAGATCCAAGAAAAGCCTTTTATCCAACAAGGTAAAGAAATAAAAACAACTTTTATTACCATGACGTTTCTACTAAGCTAAATACACTTAAAGCTGTAACAATAAAATTATATCCGAATACAATAGCTTCATTTTGTTAAAATAAACAGATCTTTAGCACTGTACAAGTTATGGTTTAATTTAACCAGTTGCTGTATAAACAAAAGCTGTCGTCTTTTAATTAATTTTATTTTAAAGTGGGCATTTTTGAGGGTTAAGAATTATTATTAAGATTAAATTACAAAAAATATATTTTTGTATGTTTTTTAAAATTGTTTTTTCACATATTGTGGCGAGCGTGGTGCAGAGGCTAACGTGCCAGTCTCTCACCGCAGCGATCCGGGTTCGAATCTCGGAATCGGACATCGGATTTTTAATTGCTTGTCACCTCACAGTTGGCGATGGCAAACCACTGTGTAGTATTCTGCCACTCCTAGGTAGTAGTTATTTAAAAATAACGTTCGTGGTGGCTCTACCGCGTTTTCTTAAAGGTGCTGTGAAATGAAACTGCATGTTTCAGTGCTTGGATAACGTTGAATTGAATCAAAACTCAAAAATGGGTTAAACATCCAATAACCCGGCACGAGATGTCATAAAAGTTAAAAAAATACAACAATGAAAATTAGAAAACAAACTTAATAGGAATATATCGCTACTTTGGAAGAAGACCGACAGAACTCAAAAATCGAAGTTTTGAGAAAATGCCTTTTAAAAGTTTCAATACAATTGTAATTGAAATATCTCGGTAATAAAAAATTACAGCATTAAGCTGTTTTAGCCTGGATTATGTTATACCTGTAGTTAACTTTATTTTGGGTTAATGTCGTACTACCCCTTAAATCAACCCAGGTATATTTGACTTGTACCAGTCTTGCCGAACGGTCAAACAAGTTCTAAAATTTCAAGACTGTTATAAGCGCCATCTAGCCGCCAGCCGTACGAGTTACCTTTGTAGTACTCTTGCATATAAAAATATACCATTTTTACGTTGTGTTTTATACAAAAATTAAAATTAAATTTTTTTGACTTGGGCCGGTCTTCTTTCAAAGTAGCGATATGTCCTAAAAGTCTAAGCTCTTGAACTACGGGGTGTTAAAAAAAAATATATATATTGTTTTTTTATACCAACTGAAATATTTTTAAGAAAATTTGGTGGACGCCCCCTTTGCATCAAATGGCATTATTTAGCATACGAAAAATGCCACTGTTGTCCATGTGGAGTTTAAGGCATATATTTATTTTAAAAATAGTACGCCACTGCATTTTTTAAAGAAAAATATTTTAAAAAATTCCAATTTAGTTTTGGACAAATTTGGTCCCTTGACTCTTTTTTATTTGATGTACGGGCTAAGCTTTGTAAACCAAATGAGTCTCTATGACGCTTAAGTAAATCCCAAATTAGCATCGTAAGCTCCCCTACTTTGAAAAGAAATATATTAGAAAAATGCAGTGGCGTACCCCTTTTGGACGATACTGATAACAATTTTTTTTTCATGGACCTATGTTAAAAGATGTCTTCTGATGGGTGGAAGATGTCTCCCAAATATTTTAAAAATATCTGAATTGGTATAAAAGGTATTTAAAAAACAAATATTTTTTAAATACACCCGTAGCGTAGTTTAAAATCTGAAACGTTTGGGACGTAAGTTCATATGAATATGTGCAGTTAAAGTTCCTAATATTTATTGTAAAATCACCCTTTAAAGTTCAGTAGACACCCTGTATAACGTCACTAATTTAGATATTATTAATTAGTATTGACAAATTGTACTCCTTTCTTCTGTCGGGCTAAAAATTCACTTTAATATCTTGGCGTTTAATATACTACTATAGGGATAAAATATTATATGACATGACTATGACATTTTATAAACATACGTTTGCCTATGAATCCAAAATATTTAATCAATAATAAAATTGATAAAATATTGGAAGTTTGTATAGAGATCTTGGGGTAATTTTCGATACAAACCTAACCTTAAGCTTGCATATTGACAGTGTAGTAGCAAGGAGCCTTAGAATGCTAGGCTTTATTTAAAGAACCACTAAACATATTATCGATACAAGAGCTACTCTGGCTCTATATAACTGCTTTTCTTTCCTCGTGTTCGGAACATGTTTTGTTTTTATATTGTTGGTTTTGTTTTGTTTTCATAATTGTGCTTGTAGTATTTAGAGTTTAATGTATTTCTGTAGAGTGGTAACTGAATAAATAAAAACAAACAAACAGAAAAAATGTAATTTAGTTTTTTGGACATCTATACTACACTATTTAATTATAAATAAACAAAAAGTTCAGATATTAACGCCCAACAAAGTGGCCACTGGTCGGCTATCTATACTAATATTATAAAGAGGTAAAGTTTGTAACTTTGTTTGTTAGTAGCCGCTAATCTTTGAAAATACTGAACCGATCATAAAAAATCTTTCACAGACAGAAAATTTCACTTTTCAGGTGTTATAGGCTATATTTTAATATGACTTAAGAAACAATATTGGATAAACTATTTCAAAGAAAAATAATGACATATATATATATATATATATATATATATATATATATATATATATATATATATATGTCAAGTCAGCAGAAAAATGTAAGTATCCGAAAGGGTCGAATTTCTTATATGAGCCTTAGTGGTTCAGTGGTAGAATGTCATGCGGGTGGCCGAAATTCGATTCTCGAACCTAGCAAGTGTTTTCTAAATATAAACAGATAAAAAAACCAACGAATTTACATATTTTTAGTAGATTTTTCTTCGATATTTATTTATACTAATATTATAAATAAAAAAGTAAAGTTTGTAACTTTGATCGTTTGTTTGTAAGGGCTTTTCTTTGGAAATACTGAACCGATTACGAAAATGCTTTCACAATCAGAAAGCTTCACTATTCAGAAATGCTATAAGCTATATTTTAATATGATTGAACAAAAAGTACAGAGAAAAATATAGTTAACGCCCAACGAAGTGGACATGGGTCGGCTAGTAGTTACTATAATTATATTGTAAGCTTGACATGTTGGTTTTATTCTCTAACTAATTAATTATCAAAGTTCGTCTGCGATTTTTTCATTATTATGTGGTTATGGAAAATGGTCTTTCTTTAAAACGAAACTCTTTACTCTATGGTAATAAGACGTAAAAAGAACTAATTTGCATACGAGCTTTTAGAACGCGAAATTAATTTGAGATAACCAACGTATAACTGAATTAAATTCCGTTTTTAAACAAACACA
This sequence comes from Listronotus bonariensis, assembly GCA_014170235.1. NCBI lineage: Eukaryota > Metazoa > Arthropoda > Insecta > Coleoptera > Curculionidae > Listronotus > Listronotus bonariensis. The sequence continues at coordinate 65,034 of JACEGR010005525.1, forward strand.
AGCGAAAAAAGCAAAAAAATCTTTAAAATGGTCGAATTTTGTAATCATTGTAGATTACGCTTTATCTGCATTTTTATAACAGTGTTGGTTTATATCGTTAAATGTAAAAAAAAAATGTTTGTTTAGGTTTTATTAAAAATCTAGTTTAAACTTTCAGCACACAAAAGTTTTTTTTTTTTAATTAAATCTAAAGTAAAGTTATATTTTTAAAACTAAAATTAAAAAGCAAAGCTGTTTTTACCTATACAGTGTGTCTACGTAAGTAGGCATCTTAAGAGGAACTTATTTGTACCTCATTAAAAAAGTATTCTTTATGAAAAGTTTTCTATGCTTCAAAACCTAGGAAGCAACCGTCAGATATCAACTGTTTTATCATCATCATCATAAGGTTACGCCATAAATGTTGCGTTTTTAAAAAGAAACACCATATTTATTATTCCGTTTTTTAATTTTATGGTTTTTAGGTTATTGACACTTAAAAAGTCACATTTCTGACTTATATTTAATAAAATATGTTATTATAAATAGGTGATACTGGTGAATACCTGATACATTAAAGTCAAGTTTTTTTAAATTTAAATAAACAAAATTGGGGACATATAAGGGTCACGCGATTTTTTGAATTTTAAAATGTTAATGGATAGTATAGTAAATTATATTTAAAATAAAAAAATGCGGAATATTCACAAATAATTTTTTAATTTTAAATTAGAAACTTACGGGATAAAAGAGCGAACAGTGGTGTCATAGTCAACAAAATTGCGAAAACGAAAATGAAGGGGTACTGCCAATTTAAAAAAAAAATGCGTTGCTAACCAAAACTAACCTGACCGTGACTTCGGGAACATTAAATTTTATTTAAAAAATCCACAACATACACTGTGTGCAAAAGTCCCGGAACCCCTTAATAATTCTCAAATGCGCTCATTTATCGAAAAGTCTTCAAAATAAAGTTTATAGATATATTTTAGATCTATTTTATAAAAATATGTTTCCATGTACAGGGGGCATCACAACGAAGATATAGACACAAGTTACTTTTTTAAATGTAATGGTGTATATTTTATTGAATTTTTAAATTCTCCACAAAATTTTAACATGACTTTGTGTAACATATGCTATACCTAAACTCACTAGTTTAAAAGATACAAGGGTTTAAAAAAGTATTTTATCGAAATTTTTTTTTCACCTGTTACAATATTTACCTAGTTACATTTACATAGTAACATTTTTGGGTATGTATGACATGTATAAGTGACGTTTGGTAATTATTGAGCAGTTGTTATGGATCGGCAGAAGGGGCGAAATTGAGTGGCCAGCAAGAAGTCCCGACCTTACGCCTCTAGACTACTTTCTTTGGGGACATTTAAAAAATAGGGTTTATTTGACAAGACCAGAAAATATCGATGAACTTAAAGAAAGAATAAGAAGAGAATGTGAAAACATTACTCCGAATATGCTACAAAATGTAACAAATGCTTTTTATTACAAAGTAGCACATTGTCAAGCCGTTCAAGGAGGTCACTTCCAACATTTAATTAAATAGGTGTTTACAAGTTATTTTTGTGTCAATTCTGTTTTTATTAATAAGTGTTTTCATATTTTAAAAGTTAATAAATATTTACATTATATTTTTTTAAACCCTTGTATCTTTTAAACTAGTGAGTTTAGGTATAGCATATGTTACACAAAGTCATGTTAAAATTTTGCAGAGAAATCAAAAATCCAATAAAATATACACCTTTCTATTTAAAAAAGGGTAACTTGTGTCTATATCTTCGTTGTGATGCTCCCTGTACATGTAAACATATTTTTATGAAATAGATCTAAAATATATCTATAAACTTTATTTGGAAGACTTTTCGATAAATGAGCGCATTTGCAAATTATTAAGGCGTTCCGGGACTTTTGCACACAGTGTATATAGAACTTCAAATAAAAACGACAAGTAACGAGATCGACGCTAATATACTGATTGCGTATTCTCATTCTCTGTCCTTTATTATCTTGCAGCTGTAACAGTGATGGCGGAATTCTGGCTTTTTCGTATGGAGGTGGCGACATAAAAGGTCGCATACCCAATGACATTTTAACTGTCAAGTGTCAAATTTAAACAATGCAAATAATGAAAAATGGTAAAACTTTAAAAGTAAATAATTTTTTTAAATAAGTTGATGTTATCCCTATCTAATTAAAAATAAAATATTAAAAGTAATTTTTCACTGTTTTGAGTCAGAATTCGATATTGTCCATACAAAATGACCATGCCGAGTAATGGTTTTTATTTAGTTTCGCGAAAACCATCAATCTAGTAAAAAAGTCCAGAAATCAAATGTTTTAACACTTAATGGGCATTTTAAAAATTATTTTATTTTCAAAAAATGCAGTGGCACACCATTTTTTTATTAAAAATATTAATCCTAAACTCCTAATGGACGACACTGGCAATAATTAATTTTTTTTATGAATGCCAAAAATGTTTGGTGCATAGAAGGCGTCCCCCAAATTTTTTAAAAATATCCTTATTGGTATAAAAGGTATTAATACCATAACTTTTTTTTACATTTTTATACCTTTTATCTCGAAAAAGAGGCGTTTTCGGACCCATGTATATACCAACTTTTTTATTATTTTTGCATAGGAAACTTCTCCCCGGACCATGGCCTATGTTTTTAAAAACACCCTGTAAAATTTAATAAAAAGTAAATTTTATTAACTATTTTGATGGTAATGTTGTTTAAATTAAAATCATAAGATAGCTGATATTTTTTTAAAAATGTCTTAAAAGAAAAAAATGGAAACGATTTTGGTTAAAATATTTAAGGATTTACAAGGTATTAAGTATTAAAAAAGATCCTTTTTAAAATCCTTTTCTATGCTTTGTTAAAATAAACCTTCTTTTAAGTGGTTGCGTTACAATCCTGGCTTCTTCTGTACTAAGGTCTTTAGAATTTTTTTTTCTGTAATCCTTTTAATGGTTAAGTCTCTCATGTGACCCCTCCTTTTTCCCTCTTTAGGCCCATACAGACCACAACAATAGCAAGACCTCAATATAGTCATACGTACAGTCATGGTTATTTTTTTTTCTATATTCTTTTTTATAATTTAACATTTTTGTACGTTCGTTTTAATTTGTGGTTTTATCACACTATTCTTTAAAAAAATTAACGCCCAACTTATTGCTAAATCCCTAAAAAATTATAAGGCTACCAGTATACAGGGTGTTTTCTAACTACGGTACTAATATCAAGAGGCAATTTATTTTATGTTTTTGTGAAAAAGTTCCTATAAACATAGGATCGGGCTCGCTTCATTTTCGAGAAACAGGCTGTTGGAGTTTAAAAAAGTCAATGTTTGTAACATGTCTTAAAAACTCTTTAACCCATTTAGCTAAAATTTAGTTAAACTATTTTATGGAATAAGACGCTTGTAAAGCTTTGCCTAGATTAAGATTATTGGAAACTAGTGGCGTTTCAGTAGGCACCACAGCCATTAATATTAAAAAAGTACGCCACTGACTTTTTATAAAATGTTTTATATTTTTTCCAGGTAAGGCATTAAAAGACACCACTTTTAATTACTTGTATTTTTTTTTAGCTCGCTTAGTTTTGATACTTGTAAAGTCATTCCAAAAAGTAGCCAGATACAGCGTGTCTTTGGAAGTTCTTATCAAATAGAAAAATTTTTAATTAATAACTTTACGAAAAAAAAGTGTGTCTTTATAAAAGTTCTGCTTAATAAGAAAATACATTTTTACAAAAATATGTGAAGGTGATGTACAGAGTGGCTTAAAAATGACTTGTTTACAAATTAAAATAAAGGTTATTTTCTAACTACGCACGGTAGCAAACTTTAAAGGGTGATTTCTTTTGTGATTTTATAAAGAATAGTTCCTTTAAATATATGTTCGAAGTTGCTTCGTTTCTTAGGGCGTTATTAATTTTTTTAAAAGTATTTTTTGTTAAATGACTAAATACGAAGCCAGATACAAAAAAATGTACAATACTAAAAAGGTATATTTTTAGTTGCTTTATAGGAAAAAAAATAAAAACTACATAAAAAGCCAGTGGCGTACAGTGGGCACAACAGCCAATATTATTAGAGAGAAAAATTTACGTCACTGGCTTTTTATAAAGTTTTATATATATTTTTTATATAAAGCAACTCAAATTACAACTTGTTAGTGGAGTACATTTTTTTGTATTAGGCTTCGTATTTAAGATGTTAAACAAAACATACTTAACGCTCTGTATCTCAGAAACAAAGCAACTCTGGACATATGTTTATAAAAACTTTTCTTTATAAAATGACATAACAAATTATCCTTTAAAGTTTCGTGCCGTAGTTAGAAAAGACCGCGTAAGCTAATTTGGTAAAAAGTGATTTTTAAGCCACCCTGTACATCTAACAAACAATTATTTTTATGGAAATGTATTTTCTCAACAAGCAGGACTTTTTATGAAAGAGGCACATTTTTTCGTAAAGTTAACAATTAAAAAGTTTCTCATTTGGTAACAACTTCCGAAGACACGCTGTATAGCATAAAATTAAATACAAAATTAAAAATAAATAATTTAACCCTTAGTTAATAAGATTTTTTTTTATCTTTATGACATCTCTCGAAGGCTTATGCCTAAATACCAGTGTACCGTGAGTGCCGGGTTACTGGATGTTTAACCCATTATTGTCGTGTTCCGTCAACGTTATCCAAGCACTGAAACATGCAGTTTTTGCATTTCACAGCACCTTTTGAGATAACGCGGTAGTGCCACCACTGAAATTATTTTTAAATAACTACTACCTAGAAATGGCAGAATACTACACAGTGGTTTGCCATTGCCAACTGTAAGGTGACGAGCAATGAAAAATCCGATGTCCGATTCCGAGATTCGAATCCGGATCGCTGCGATGAGAGGAGCTGCTTATTTATTTCAAGGCATATAAATAAGTTTTTTTTGTCCATGGGTTATTTTTTAAAAGAAATGCAGGGCTTTAATATGTTTTCTCGAAAACCAGGGCAGATACAAAAAGCTTAAATGTTTAATTTTTAATTGCCTAATTAATTTTTTTGATAAATTTTATAGAGTCCGTAGCGTATTATTTTTCTTAATAATATTGGCTGTGGTGTCCATTGACGCAAGTAGATCAAATAATTTTAATCTAGGCAGAACTTTACAACCATCTTATTACAATTAATAGGTGTAACAAATTTTATCTAAATCGGTTAAAGAGTTCTTGAGATATTTAAAAAACCAATTAAAAAAAAGTTACGCCCTGTATCTCAGAATTAAAGCATGTCCAACATATGTATAAAGGAAGTTTTTTTTATAGAATGATATAAGAAATATTTCCCTTAAATTTCATACCGTAGTTAGGAAACACCCTGTATACCGAGAAAATTTTCTTTAAATAATAACTTTTTGTACTATATTATAAATAAATAAATATAAAATTAACAACAAACACTAAATTAAATACCGTTACCATTTAAACAAGCAATTTTTTCTAAAGTAGATTTAAAAAAAAAAAAATTTTTTCAAGTTTTTTGCTACGGCCAAAGATATTAAATTAGGTATTTTTTTATTTTACTTCTTGAAAACTAAGAAATACCGCTTAAGTATGCGAGAAACTTCGAATTTAAATTTACTAATGAAAATTTAGAATAAAACTTTATATAAACATATATCCTAAACGTCTTAGTTTTTAAACTAAAGGGCGTTAAAAATTTAAAAAAATATATATTTTTTTAATAATAACTTTTATACTAATTTAATTATTTTTAAAAAATTGAGGTACGCCTCCTATGTACCAAGACACATTTTTTGGAATGGAAGCAAAAACATATTTTTCCAGTGTCGTTCATAAAGGTATTTTTAAAAAATGCTACGCCACTGCATTTTTCTAAAATAAAAATATTTTTAAAAATTTCCATTCAGTTTAACACAAAATTGTTGTCTTTTGACTCCTTTTATTAGTTGCACGGTTTTTGCGTAAATAAATATAAACCATTTCTCGGCATGGTCAAATTCCTGTCTCATTAAAGAATAAATAGTTTTTACTGCAGAATTTTATATTTTCGATACGAAATGGCCATGCCAAGGAATGCTCCTTTATTTGTTTACGCAAAAACCGTACATCTAATAAAAAAGTAAGATAATCATCAATTTTTTTTTTAAACCTAATGGGTATTTTAAAAATTATTTTTAAATCAGAAATATGCAGTGGCGTAACAATTTTTATATTAAAAAATATTTAACTTAAACATATCATGGACGACACTGGTAAAAATAATGTTTTTCTTGTATACTAAAAATGTCTTTTGTGCATAGAAGGCTTTCCCTAAATTTTTAAAAATGTTTAAATTGGTATAAAAGTATTGTATAAAAACAGTATTTTTTAAAAATTTAACACCCTGTGGTTCAAAACTAAGACCGTTAGAACATATGTTTATATAAAGTTTTTCCTCCAAGTTTTATTGTTGAATTTATATCCAAAAATTTTACGGATACCTCGGCGGCCTGTATATAAAAAAAGTTAAAAAGGATAAAAACAAGGTTTTTTTTAGTTACTTTATTTAAATAAAATATAAAACTATCCTAAAAGTCATAGATAAATTTAAACAAATTCAATCTTAATAAGCCTTTTTAATGTACAAATAACACTGTTTAATTTTATTAAAATCATAAGTAATATTAAAAATAATTACATAAAACCAATTTTTTTAAAGTTTAACACAGTAACAAAAAAAATGCATTTTCGGATATGTTCTCACGTTAGTGTAGTTAAAGTTACAGAGATATTTATTATGCTTTATTATATAAATTAATTTTTTCTACGACTGCTATGAAAAGTGTCTAAAAACGCACATCAAACAGGATCGAAAAATGACTAATTTAACATTAGGTATGATGTCAACC
>JACEGR010005526.1:0-71938 GCA_014170235.1 Listronotus bonariensis
ATTGATTGGTTAGGCGGATTCATTTATTGGATGGTCTTCTTGTTGGGTACACGCCTGGAAAGAATGGGACCGCTTCGGTCCTGGTCCCGGGGTATACGAGGCTGACCCTGTTCAGCCCTATTGACCCCTATGAACTGGCCGGTCGCCTGAAACAAAATAAAAGAAAAAAAACCCCCACAAACTTGTAGACCATTAAGCTGAACGTTTCGGTGGCAAGTCTGCCACCGTTGTCATAGATTAAATTAAGTCACGGAATTTCAGAAACCAGAATTATCTGCCATCACGCATTAACTAATATTTACAATCATAGAATAAACTGGGATGCTTCGAGTATTTTAGCAAAGGAAACTTGTTCTAAAAAACGCAAAATCAAAGAAAGTGCGTATATATTATTAAATAAAGATAATTGTGTAGCATCAATTTCAGTTAATTTAAATAACACTTGGTTGCCTTTGCTCGATACTGAAGTATCTTCAGGAAAACTAAAAATCAACTAACTCATCACCTTTTTTGTCTTACAAATAATAAATACACCAGTTACTTATGTCACTCATGACACATATGTCAAACTATTTTCAGTTTGCGATACAAAAATAATCTAAAATTTTAATCATTTTTAATTTAAATATTAGTTAATATTTTATTTTTTAACTTAATTTCTAACTTGACAACGGTGGCAGACTTGCCACCGAAACGTCGTTTTTAATTAGAATTTTTGGTTTTTTGGGGGTTTTTCTTTTATTTTGTTTCAGGCGACCGGCCAGTTCATAGGGGTCAATAGGGCTGAACAGGGTCAGCTCGTATACCCCGGGACCAGGACCGAAGCGGTCCCATTCTTTCCAGGCGTGTACCCAACAAAGAAGACCATCCAAATAACTCTATAGCATAATAATAATGATATACAGGGTGATGACTAAATACCTAGGAACTTTACTAAAAAGAATAGAATTAGCAGATAATTATTTTGCCAACGGTAAGAAAAGTAAAAACTAGCAACTTAAAAAACTGTACACAAGAAGATTTCTACTTTGTTCCATATTTATTTAGTCAGTTTAATTTATTTAACTAATTTTTGATTGACAGGCGGCGATTACTTTCATAATTAATATGATCTCATCATCTTTTAAGGCAGTTATATTCGTTGATTTCTTTTAATTATTTCTAAGAATTTAATAAACTGGAACCTACATCTTTCTAATGTGTAAAAGTTGGGATAGAATTATTGATATACAGAGTGTGTCCCAGAATAGGTGTTACAAGAGGAGAAATGAGCCACAAATTGGAATTTTTAAACGTTTTTTTGGTAAAACTGGTCGCATGGTCCGAAACTGATAAATACAAAAATTTTACTCCAATTGATAATATACAGGGCGAGTTATAAATATTTAAAATGGCCAAGAGTAAAGTACCTTTATTTTTAAAATCAGGACAAAATTGTATGAGTAAATGTTAAAAGAGAATTAATTTTCAAATAAAATTAAAATTAAGATTAAATAGCAATTTGTTGTTATGCATTAACACTGGCATTGCCAACACTCTTTAATGGCAAGGCATTGGCAAAAAGGTCATCAAAAAGACGCGAGAAGTGGGCAATTGGCCGTTATTAGGCCACGTGTTGCAGATAAAGTGATGGCATCCGTCATTAATAAGTTATTGGCAAAAAATGCGTTTAAGATGATGGCATCCATCATTAATAAGTTATTGGCAAAAAGATAACAAAAAGACACGAAAGTGGGCAAATGCAGATACTCCCAAGCAGCAAGCTGACGTCTTATTGACGAAAATTGTCGCATATACTTTTTTTTAAAGCTAAAATGATGCGATATTTTATTTGAAAATTAAAATAGGAAAAAACTCCTTACTGCATGCAATTTCCTTGCAATGCAAAGTACCATCTCTCGGAACACTGTCCAACTTGGAGATGCAGATTTTACACTAGCCGAAGATATTTCTTTCAAAGCTAAGTGAGATCACCTACCGCAGACCGCTCTCGAATTATTTTTGTCTAATGGGTACGGTTTAGACGATAAAAGTTTATTGTCCATTACGCCATCTATCGGTATGTCAAAAAAACTATTAAATATATATAATATTTTTATTAACAACTCTTTCCGCGATCTTCGAGTAGTGCGGTTCATGTTTACGTAGAGGTCTACATAGACCTCCCGGGTAGGCGATTGAAGGCATCGTACGAGCGTGGCTGTACCCTTGGGGATCGAGAAAGATTCACGCTAAATTGGGGCTTCTTTCTTCTGGGGCTAAGCGCTGTGAGTGAAGATTCCTAAAGCCTGAAGTTTTTACGTTTTGGTGTTGAACACATGGTGTCCTCGTATGGTCGAGGAGGTGCGCACGCCTGCGGAAATACGTCAGGAATGAAAGTGACGGTTATGCGCGACACCAGTAGCGGCCGCTGGCTAGATAGTCGCAATTTATGCAATGCATCGAAGAAAAAACAATAAGTACTAACAATTAGAAAGTGAAAAGCCTCGGGAGCCACCAGGGGCACAGGCCCGACTTACTGGAGACTCCCACCCGTGCGAGTGCTGGCAAATCGTCCAGGGGAACGTCTTTAAAACTTTTAATAAAGTTTTAAACAAAATGTTTACAGCTCTAACAGTCTACTTGAATATCTTGCCTTCTCGACTAGCCATCACCAATTAATCACACACACACACTTATTAGGTAATGAATACATTTAATTATGTCTATTAAAAACTTTTTCTTTAAAAAGAAACTAAAAGCTAGAAAACCACGTAGAAAACAAATGCACAAAGCGGTCACCTTCGGTCCCGAAATTAACGTAGCTAATTTTATACCATCACTTTATTTTTATTCGCTCCAAAATACATAATAAACATTTTGTTTGACCTAATTTTTATTGCATGATTTTTAACAATAAAATGTTATGAAAAGGCCATTTCCTTTAAATTATGTAAAAAAACATAAAATAATGTTGTTTAGCTGCCATTATAAATAAAAACAGATCAAAAAATTGCTTTAATGTTAGTTAAATACCAATGTTAATAATATGGTTTAAAAAGTATGAATATGCGTTGAAGGTTTGCCTTCAAAAATCCAATATTTATTTGCCTGCAACAAAAACGCGTGCTTTATTTAATCAGGATTGGTATGCCGCCATTTTTTGTATGCTTGCCGGCAATTCGCACTGCATGTAAAATTTATTGGCAATTAAGTGTTTATTTAGGGTTGACTTTTAATGCGTATAAGATGTTGGCATAATATTGCCACCAGTGCCAATGCTTTACCATCAATGCCAATATGAAAAATGTACATTGCCGGCAAATAGTGTTTGGGAAAAAATGGACACTTAATACTTTCAGTGCAGTGTCTGACATGATACGAAACGTTATGATAGTTTTTTACTTTTAAATCTTTTAATTTTTGATCTTTTATTTATTAATCATTTTTAAAATTTATTATACCTCTAAATTGTTAAAGTTTCAGCCTTTTGTGCAAACTCCTTTATCTCCTAATACCTCCAGTAATCATTTGGGACTATATCCCTCATGATTACTAAATCCCTTTCGTCCTTGTCAGATTTGAAGTAGTTTACTGCCTCGATGGAAATTGATTTCAGAGAAGGGCATACAAAATGTGGATGGTACAGGGATGGACTAAAAATAAATTTTGGCCATACTAAAATAAGTAATTTAATTTTTTTATTTAAATAAAACTAATTTAAAGACCTAGTTTTAAGTTATAAATTTAGTCCTCTAACTTTTTTATTTTTTATCGTAAAAAGTAAATAAAAATAATAATTTTAAGGTGTGTCGTAAAAAGTATGATTTTTTTTACAACCAAACTAAAAATTAGAAAATAATTTTTCATTACAAAGAGTTTGTCACTTCAGAGTAAAAGCGTGGGGTGCTTAATATATTAAATGTTATAATTATTCTATTTGCCAATATCTATGAGGGAAAAGTTATGAAAAAATAGTAAAATGCACCCTACGCTTTTTACTCTGAAGTGACAAACTCTTTGTAATGAAAAATTATTTTCTAATTTTTAGTTCCGGTTGCATATAAAAGCGTGTTTTTTAGTTTTTTAAACTATTATTTATTTTTCATTTTTTAGTTCGATATATCAATTAGTTAAATGCTACAGTTTATTCACTAAAAAAATTCCTTCGCCATTTTGTCAAGAGACACAGAGGATCTGTAAAGGATTTTTTTTTATCTTGACGGTCCTAATCAGGATAACGGGACACTGTTTGCAGATTATTGCATTGTCATAGGTCCATGATACGTGTGCAAAGTTTCAAAGAAATCGAATCGCTGGAAGTTGGTAAAAAATTAGGCTCAAAAGATTCCGTTACATAGATACAACACAAGTTAATAAAAGACCCCACGCTTTTTACTCTGAAGTGGCGATCTTTTTTAATGAAAAATTATTATTTCTAATTTTTAGTTCGGTTGCATATAAAAGCGTTGTTTTTAGTTTTTTTAGACTATTATTTATTTTTCATTTTTTGGTTCGACATGCAGGCATGTATATGTATGTATGTAAATGCTCCAGTTTATTCACTAAAAAATTCCTTCGACCATTTTGTCAAGAGTAGCTAAAGTTCCTGAGAGTGAAAGTTTGGGATGTTGCCAAAAGATGGCAACACAGGTGTTGTTTTATAATATAAAGGAATTTTTTATCCTGGCGATCCTAACCAGGATAATGGGATACTGTTTGCAGATTATTGCATTGTCATGGGTCCTTAATACGTGTGCAAGGAGTTTCAAAGAAATGTACCGTACCTCTTTTTACCTCAATATGCAGGTGTTTTGAAAAATCATATAAAATGTGGTATTTTTCTTTTTTTTTATAAAGGGTCTTCAATAAGAGTGATACTTTCTTAAATAAAATAAAGATTTTTGTCTGTCTGAATGTGGAAGACAATGATTCAGTAGTAAAAGAAGAATTTCGGACTTCCATTGTCTTTATTAATTTATTCACACAACGTTTCGGGCAGTACTATCTCTGTCCGTTCTCAAGTGTAAACTAAACCTAATTCCTAAAGCTACTGAGTTTATATACAATGAGGAAGATCATTCACCCGTGATGGAGTTGGTTCGGTCAAGCGTGGGGTTGCTCACCTAAGGCGCCGGCATTAGTACTCTTTAATAGTGGTTTCCAAATGTTTGGTATATCCACACTTGGATTGCTAAAAACATTATTATTGTTTCAATAAAGACGACTTCCTTAAATTTGTGCTTTCTCCAATGTGGTTCCCTGTGAACAACCCGTGCTTCTGGACCACTTGATATTGTGTTGTTGAGACCAAACATGGTCAGCGATCCCTGAGTCGATGTTCCCCCCTCTGTGTGTGTTGTTTGTGCTCTGCCAGTCTTACATTTAAAGGGCGTTTTGTTTCTCCAATGTACGACCCTCCACATTGGCATGGTACCTGGTAGATACAATCTTTATATATATCTTTTCTGGCAAATCGTTATTTTTGAATCAGATGTTTGATTATCTTTCTAAAGAAATTATTGTTTTTATATTTTGATTTCAGTGTTAAAGCACTGAATAGCCATTTTATTGATCAAGATCTATAATAAACTAAAAGTTCTCTCTACAATATCTACAGTGGTTCCATGGATGGGCTTAACTATAGCTGAAACTTTTTATTTTTGATATTTTAAAAGAGGATTCATCATACAAACTTTTGCTTTATCTGAAATAGCAGAAGCAATAATAAGTCAAATGCGCCAAATAATACAGGGTGATTCAAAATTGTGAAAATTTTATTTATAAGGGCCAATATCTCGAAAACTATTTTATGTTTTTTGTTTGGTGATGTGGCATTTGGAGAGGGGGGTGGGGGAGAAAGGGGGTCGAGTTGAATCTCACTTAATCTCACTATGAAAAAGGAAGAGGTCTGCGTAAATATTACGTAGGCCTTTTTCCACTAGAAACGGAAATATAATTGGAGCAGATCCCGCGCAGGAAAAAATACCATATAGTTATCCGGTAGCAACCAAAACTAACTTTTTGGGTCAAGGGCCTGTTTTTCCTCTTTGTTCTTTCAAAATCTTTTGAAGCGAACACAAAGTTCCATTTTGATTTAAGAAATTATACAAAAAATCTCACGAGGATTGAGAGATGGGGGATTGAAGCAAATCTTGTCAAATCTCACCAGAGGAGGGGAGAAAGGAGTTTGCAAGAATTGAAGAAAACGCCTCAGGTATGGCCTGGACGACCCCTTATGAGTTGTTTCCTTCAGCCTTTTCAATATAATCGGTGACTTTTCGGATACCCAGCATAAAAGTGCAATTTATAAAATTATTAAACAAATATCTATATTCTTACTTGTATCTTTTGTTTAATTTTTTTCAGGAAAACATGTCAAACCATATAAACTTGTTATATGGCTGAACAATTTCAAAAAATAACTGGATTTTAAGATACCTAATAGAACCGGTCCTGTTCAATATTAAATATAGGCCCTTCTGCCCCGTTACGGAAGCCGAAAGAAATTAAAGCAGCAAGTTTATAACCTTTGCAATCAAGCAGATTTAGATGACGTAGGAGCCCAAAAATTTCGGATGTTATCGTTACCGTGAAATATTTGTTTGGCTACTTTCATTTTCAGATTAAGAGATCTAATGATTTCTTGTTTAGTGCAAGGAAAAAGCAGGAAAATGTTTAAAATTTTAATCATAGGAAAAATAAGGATCTATGCTGGGAAGTAGTAATACCAAACATGCTTTAGAGACCACTTTCTCTCATCTCGTCTTGTTTTTACCTCAATTTAGAATTACATATTATTTAAGTAATTTTTAATCATAAACATCTTTTCTTTATAACAATTTCTGATATTAGTAAATCTAGTAGATAACTTTTTTTTTTAATCTTTGGACAAACCACGAAGGCTAAAAGCCTAAATATTAACGTACCGTGGGTGTCTTAAGCGAGGTAAGAGGTAGTTTGTTGACTGGGACTTAAATACTTGAAGATTTCGGGGGAAGGAATGGCCCCCGCGAGTAGCAGGTTTCATAATCTAGAAACTCTAGGGATGGGATAAAAGAACGAACAAGAGTGAGAAGTTTGGGACCTGTCCAGTTGGACCGTATAAGGGATGCATACGCGCGGAACCACGAGTTTCTCTGTTGGGAACCGTGAGTGGAGGAACTATACTGGACAATTCTTCAGAGCAGAAGCCATGGAAGTACCTATAAAAAAGCGATAAATCCCCACACCCCGACGATGGGCAAGAGAGGGAAGCCTTTCCGTAAGTGAAGGATCATTAATGAAACGAATAGCTCTTCTTTGAATAGAATCAAGAATGCTTAGAGGGTTGCCATGCCCCAGATATGAGAACAATATTCCAAGAGAGGTCGGATTTGGGACACATATAAAGTGTATAAATTAGAAGCAGAAAAATACTTTTTGGCTCGAAAGAGAAATCCAAGCTTTTTGAAGCTGCCGTGGCTATAGATACAATGTGTTTATGCCAGTTAAGGTTACTTTCAAATGTGACGCCCACAAGATTGAAGGTGTCTTTGCTCTGTAAAACTTGGCCGCTCATAAGTAGAGGATGAGTATTTGATGACTCTTTTTCGCGACAAGGAACATGATTGTGTTTTGGATGCATTAAAATGGACGAGAATTTTGGCGCCCCAATCCAATGTTAAATTAAGATCCTGCGAAAGAGATATCTGCATCGCTCTGCGTTTGTTTTCAAGTCAGGTTTAGTGATGGGTTTAGGAACCTGAAAACTGGAGTGAAGAGGTACTATCGTCGGCGAAACTATGAATGGAATTAGTTGTGGACGAGAGAAGGTCGTTGATGTGAAGAAGAAACAGCGTTGGTGCCAGAACTGAGCCCTCAGGGACTCCAGCATTTACTTGGTGAAAGCTTGAAGAATGGCCGTCCACAATAACTGATATACGTCGATCAGATAGATAACTAGAGAGCCAAGTACAGAGTTTAGTTGAAAGACCATAGGAAGGAAGTTTATTAAGAAGTGCGGCATGCCAGACCTGGTCAAAAGCTTTGGATATATCGAAGAGCAACGATCTGGGACTCACCTAAAAACTCAAGAGACTTATTCCAACAGTGTGATACGAAGGAAAGAAGATCTGCTGTAGATCTTTTGTGGCGAAATCCATACTGCCTGTCATGCAAAATTTTGTGTTTTTCTAAGTACCTAAGTATTTGTGAATTAATTAATTTTTTCCACTGACACAATTTGATATCTGATAGTTGCTTTTTAGATTTTGGACAATGAAAAACTTTTTATACAGAATAATTTTTATTTGTAAAACTAATAATAAAAAAGTTTTCCATTTGACGCCAACTTACGTAGACACACTGTATATACTTTTCCTACGAGTTGCACAAACTAATTTTTTTCAGTCAGATTTTTTTTTAAATTTTCGTCTATACAATATATGTATATTTTTTTAGTTTACTAAATATAAACATTAAATTAAAATTTTCATAGCGTAAAGAATTTACCAGTTTTAATATCAGTAGGTATCTCTTGAATCTGTTTTTGTACCAGAAAATGTTTTTATTGTATTTTATGCTTTTGTCTTTGGTGTTGTGCTGATTTATTTAATTGAATATTTTTTAAATACCTACATTAATTATATACCGCTTTTTCTACATGTTACATAATATAAACTGGGGTATGCACGGTCATGCAAAACTGTCACATCTGTCAAAAAGCCAAAAAGCTCGCGCGCAAATTTGACCGTGTGTATTAAAAAACTGCCACATCTGGCTTGGCATGCGACTCGATGTCCGAGTTTGATTTTTGTGGCGCGCGTCTTGCAACTTGTGCATGTGTAGGACACGTCAGTTAACATTTCAGTTTAGGAACGTCGTTTACGGGGTTATATTGTTGGTTTTGAGTGCCTAACATAATGGCTCTTTGGCATCAGGAAGATGTATTGCGTGAATTTATAGATATGTACCAAGGTTATCCTTGCTTTTGGAAGTTAAAAGTAATGAATACATTGACAGAAGTTAAAAAATCTTTTCGCTGAATTACTTTTATGTTCGAGTTGATCACACCACCAGCTGCCAGAACTGATGCTGAACTGACAGGTACATCTGAATCGTGTGTATCAAAAGCTTCATTTGACATTTGCTTTCATGCAAGTGCGTTTCAGGTTTGCATGACCGTGTATATCCCGGTTTACACATTTATCTTTCACAAAAGTACAGGTTATGCAAAAAACAGTTAAACATGTGCACCAACTAATTTTGCTACAACATAGCAACTGCATATCCGATTTTTGCAAATTCGTCTACAATTTGCCTAAATTTCGGTTAATAAATAAAACAAAAATATTTTTGTTTACATTATTAAAACCTGCATAAAATCCAGACAAATGCATACCCAATTTTTTAACATTCATTCACAAATGTTAGTATAAAATTTGGGTTATGTATAATAAAGTCATTTTAGGTATTCAAATTGTTGCATTCGATGCAGTCCAGTCGGAAATGCATCAAAATTTAAAAGTTAAATTTCTAAATATACTGGGACATGTTCAACATATAATTATAATATAAAAATTAATGGTTCTTGAGCCTTGATATAAATACATTAATAAAAGGTAAAATTCTTGGGGCATACGGCTCATTAATAGAGAAATATTGCACAGTAAAATAAGGCCAGGCACTAATAATACCGGCCTTATTTTGACATCTGAGCTTGCAGCAGATGCATGATGGGATAAGGACTCTCTTAATAGGGATAGTGCCTGGCTTTATTTATGTCGGTTTTAGGTCGTGCCTTATTTTGGTCTTATTTTAAATTCGGAACTGTTCGTAGTAAACCGAACGGCTGCCGAGCACAAAATCGAAAAGTTTTTAGAAGTAAAAATATCTAAAACCTTGCTTTTTCAAATGTATTTCTTTAATTGTGTTAAACAAAACCCTACAACACAAGACAATAAAGAAAAACAACTAATTTTTTCCTCTTTTTTAGGTTAATGGTACTGTCAACATGATTTGCAATAACTCTAAATTATGAGTACAAGCACTATTTAAATAAGGCCAGTATTAATAATTCCCGAGCTTAATAAGGCAACTTGCAATAATTCTCTATTGACAGTAAGAATAAATAAATAATAACCTTGTAGTTTGGCGGATTCATTTAATAGATGGTATTTATTTGGGTACACGCCAAAATAAAATTAAAAGTACTAAAAAACCAAAAAAATTTTAAACAAGTAAACAGATAATTAAAAATCGACGTTTCGGTGGCAAATCTGCCACCGTTGTCAAAATAAATGGAATAAAACTAATAAAAATAAAAACTTACTATTATTTAGGCTTTAAAATTCACAATTTTTCTGTTTTTTGGGATATTCTGAAAACTTTGACATTAAATGTCAAAACATGTTTGTTTGGTTATAGTGTCATAGTGACATAGATAACTGGTTGCTGGTGTAATGATTGTTTATTTTACAAAAAAGGTGAATAGTTAGTTAATTTTTAGTCTTCCTGAAAGATACTTCAGTATCAAGCAAAGGCAACCAAGTGTTATTTAAATTAACTGAAATTGATGCTACACAATTATCTTTATTTAATAATATATACGCACTTTCTTTGATTTTGCGTTTTTAGAATAAGTTTCCTTTGCTAAAATGCTCGAAGCATCCCAGTTTATTCTATGATTGTTATCAAATGCGTGTTGGCAGATTTTTGATTTATGAAATTCTGTGTTTTTAATAAAGTTAAATTTCAAAATATACTGAACATATAATTATAATATAAAATGAATGGTTCTTGAGCCTTGATATAAAATACATTAATACAAAAGCAAAATTCTTGGGGCATTACGGTTCATTAATAGAGAATATTGCACAGTAAATTAAGGCCAGGCACTAATAATACCGGTCTTATTTTGACATCTGAGCTTGCGCAGATGCATGATGGGATAAGGACTCTCTCATTAGGATAGTGCCTGGCTTTATTTATGTCGGTTTTAGGGTCGTGCCTTATTTTGGTCTTATTTTAAATTCGGAACTTTGCTCGTAAAACTGAACGGCTGCCGTGCACAAAATCGAAAAGTTTTTAGAAGTAAAAATACCTAAACCTTGCTTTTTCAAATGTAATTTTTAATTGTGTTAAACAAAACCCTACAACACAAGACAATAAAGAAAACAACTAATTTCTTTCCTTTTTTTTAGGTTAATGGTACTGTCAACATAGATTTGGTAATAGCTCTAAATTGAGTACACAAGCACTATTTAAATAAGGCCAGTATTAATAATTCCTGAGCTTAATAAGGCAACTTGCAATACTCTATTGACAGTAAGAATAAATAAATAATAACCTGTAAGATTCTCTGGCTACCATGGCTGGTTGTTTAAAAATTACGGAGTCTCCAAAAGCAAAAATGGTTAAAAACAGGTTATTATTTATTTATTTTTACTGTCATTAATGTGCCATATGCCCAAAGAATTTTACCTTTTATTAACATATAATTATATCAAATGTATTGCTGAGATGCGGGGTATCTAGAGACACTTTTGAGGTCGAATTTTTCCTATAAAAACGTCTTTCTTTGACCTTTGAAAACACGACCTTAAAATATTTGTGGGGAATTTTAAAACATCCTGTAGAGTAATAAAAAAATAGGAAAGATAAAAAAACTGCCCGAAAATCGTAAAATCCGATACCTAAAATATGTCCGTGGGTCTTATGGTTTCTGACTCTAACACTACGATTTTGTACAATCAGAGACAACATTGAGACGAGTAACTGGTCCTAACAATTTGTCCATTGTATTTATCTCTTTCTGGTTTAACGCAAGTTCAATAAATATGTCTTTGTCTTTCATCATGGCAGGCTATCGTAGATGGAGCAATCATCGCTTTGCCCTGGTTGCCAAGTTGTTTACAATTTCTGCATGTAAACTTTAATGTCCTTTTTGGCTCACATCTAATTAAGAAGAAAATATACCATGAATCGAATATTTTTAACTTGACAACGTTGCCGCAGGCAGTCACGCCGAAATGTTATTCGATATTTGTGTTTGATATTTTTCAATGGCCGATTTGTTTGGACAGTTTGTTTACATTTTCTGTGATTTATTGTGTGTTTCGTGGTTTTTACCTTTAATTGGACTTTGAATATTGACTTTTATTAGTGATCACAGTGTATATATTAAATTTGTGCTTTTCAACAGATAATTTAAGGTAATATTGACATGGTTATCTGTAAGAAAAAATCTTTATAAAAACCAAATAAATGACATTTTTAATTAGGTGTGTGTAATTATTGAACTAAACCCCAATATTTTATATTAATAGGAAACAAAAACAAGTACCTAACATTAAGGGCAAAAATAGCACAGCTATATAATTTGAATTTGGCGGGCAAACGATAAAGTCGACTCACGCGCCATCTGCGATTACCTTCCTTGAGAGACAGACAAGGGGAGGCCCAGCAGCTATCTCTCTCTCGGATATTTATTTACATTTAGGTTGCTCGTCTCATTCTTGTCTCTGGTACAATGTTTAGAAATTTCATATAAAACATTGTGGTGAAATTGTTCGACAATAAAAGTGACGCGTTTGCCCAGTCCGACACCCGAAACATTGGATATTGACAGGCTGGGTTAAAGCGCCGCTTCCATTTATGGCGGTATGAATATTCCTTGTAGACTTCTCACAAGGAACCCTAAAAAGGTCTTAAAAGTGATATTATCCTGAAGTCAATTTCAATACTGGCCCAGGGATTATACCCTGTTTGGCCACTTTAGATGACCCGCAATATTTTACTTCAAAAGATCCCTTCAATTTAAACCATCGAGGCAATTAGGTAAAATACGGATGCCCCGCCTAGATTTTTATTTATGTATCCCTTTTTATTCTTTATAGAAGATAAATTGGCTAAAAAACTAAGGGTGTGAATCTTATAGCTCATAAAACTCAGGCCAGGGTCTTTTATTTATAAATTAACACAGTTTTAAAGATCGGCCAATAAGATTGGAAACCTGAAAACAACTTTTATGTTATGGTTTCTTTAAACCGAATCGAAATGTCGTAAAAGGCATTTTTATGCACTGTTGCATGAGTATTGTTTTCTTTAATTTATGTAATTTTATTTCTTGTAATAAAATTATGTTTTAAGGTGTTTCTACAGTTTAAAGCTGTTTTTATAGTTTTAAAGATATCTATAGGGTACAAATCTTTGTACGCTACTAGAAACACAGGCAGGGAACTAATAAATTTACTGTCCGCTTTAACGTATTTGCAATTGGTGTATTCCTTTAAGGGTCTAGAACCGCCCGAAACGACACCAAAAGTGTTCCTTTTAATGTCAATCTTTTACATTTTTGACAGTTTTGACACTCTTGGCAGTTCAAGAACGGTTTCGGGCGGTTCTAGAGCATAAAAGGAATGCACCAATTAACTGCGGCTGCAAAAAAGCAAATAATATTTTAATTCAAACGGAAACATTCCACATTTATCGCATCGTTTTTGCGAGTTTTGTTTACACTCGCTCTAGTCAGGCGAATGTAAGTCTATTCGCCTAAGTGTTTCCTATGTTTCTCCTTCAGTGAACCTGTCTGTATGTATCTTACCCTAATTAGCAAACTTCGTAACCCCAGAAACTATCGAAATAAACATTTCCCGAAAACCTTGAACTTCCAGTCGTAATATTATGACCAATAGGTAAATATTAATTAAACATTTGACATTCCGACTCATAGGTTAAGAAAACAGTTTTTTTAATCTCCTGTAAAATTTTTGATAATGAACATACGAAGTTTGCGAATTAGGGTATAGGGAATTCAAATTATGGAGCAGCAGTGTTGCAAATTCTAGTATCTAGATCCAAAGTGTCAAAAATATTTACCATATTTACAGAAATATACGATTTTGGGTTTGCGTCTCGGCTAGAAGCAAGCACTTTTAAAAACAAGAAACATTACATTTCAGACAAAATATTAGGCATCATTGTTTTAAAAACTAATTAAAACAAGAGCAGTTACCAGTTACCAGCTAACGTTCCGCGTAATTTTATATAAAGTGACAAAACGTAAGTTCTTAAATATTTACACTTAAACTGCAGACATAACAAATCCGACTTTGCACCTTCTGCTTCATGGCAGAATTATTTACGGAATCTATGATGACAACCACCAAAACTCTTAGCACAAATTGTAGACTAATTCTTCTTGTATTTTTATTGCATTTTATTCAATAAATTATAAAAATGATTTAAAAGACACGATATTAACTGCCACAACAACAAGAAAAACTTGACAATCAATTGTCATGGACTCTTATACTAGTTTAAAATTATGCCGATGAGGGCTTTTTAAAAATGTTGCAAGCTTAATTTGAATTATCTATAGATATGGTCAGAGTTGGGTCGTATTCGAATACTCAGTATTCTGAATAGTATTCAGAATACATTTTGGCGGTATTCGAATAGTATTCGAATACATTTGTGTATTTGGTATTCGACAGAATACTATTTTGCTTAGTATTCGGGATTCTTTATTTGAATACTAAAATTGTAATTATTTGAATAACAAAGAGGAACCAGAATTGAAAAAATTGGAAAAAAGAAATAAGGACCTTTTTTGCTCTTCAATGATGTCATAAGTTTTACCGATTCCGGGTATT
Source organism: Listronotus bonariensis (assembly GCA_014170235.1). Lineage (NCBI taxonomy): Eukaryota > Metazoa > Arthropoda > Insecta > Coleoptera > Curculionidae > Listronotus > Listronotus bonariensis. The sequence goes on from JACEGR010005526.1 coordinate 14,616, forward strand.
CATGTATTCGAATACTTTTTTGCCCAACTATTCAAACATTCGCTATTCGAATACTTTCTTTTTCCGGTTTTCGTATTCGAATACCGATTTTCAGTATTCTGCCCAACTCTGGATATGGTAAAAAATAGTAGCCCTCACACAAGTCAATAATATTAATTAAGGAAGTGTCACTTTCAATTGTAAAGTAAGGAAAAAATGGCAACAGTGTGCTCAGTGCTCAGAGGCTTAAACTTAGGTTGCGTTTGTTTTTCATGACTATATTTTACTTACCTCTATTTGCTAAAATAATTGTTTTTTTTTATTTACATAATTTGTTTTTCGTTAAATGAAAAAAAACATATTGTGATTTAAAAACGAGCGAGTAAAAGACGCAACATTGGGAATTACGGCTTTCACGAATAGGTTTGGCTTAAAATTTGATCTTCGCTAATGGTCGTCATTTTTTCGAATAAGTTACAGAACCATAGGTTTGCTATTAAAAGTGTCCAATTTGACCCAACCTGTACATATCAGGTATAATAAATTTTATCAAAATTATTATAGGAATACACCATCTTCTAGCAAAAATAAATTATTAGTATAAATGACAATAATATTGACTATGTAAATTTTATTTCGAAACCTTAAGAAATATCAACTAACTTAAAATAAAATATGTAAATTTTGTGGGCGCCAGGATTTATTAAAAGAAAATGAATAAAAATTTAATAAATTATAATATAGTTAAACATGTCAATTAACATATGTTGTTGGGTGTTAATTTGCTTATTCATTAGTTATATTTACTTATCCAAGTGCATTTATTAAGAGTGGATTTAATTAGTAATAAAACCTTAAGTTCAAAGCAGAATTTCATATTATCTTATTTGGGTGCCTATTAGAAGATATTTTCTCAATTAAAGTAGTTGGGTTTCCAAATAGGCATGTCCCAAAAATGTTTGTATGTATACAGAGTGTCCCATAAAAGAGTTATTGCTGTAAGGTTAGTTTTTTAAAAATTGTGTTTTGGGACACCCTTTATAGATACATCAAAATATTTTTAAGACATGCCTATTTGGAACCCTACAACTCTTATATAAGACATTTTGTCATATCTTGTTATATAACAGAAATAGTGGACTTTCTTAAACCATTAGGCCACCCTAAAAATTTGGTCTGCCAATGGTTTGGAAGTGTCAAAACTGTCTGGCGGCTGAGAAAATATCTTTTAATAGGTACCCAAGTAACATATATAAAATTTAGCTTTTACAAAATGACGAAAGTTAAGTTTGAATTCATTATTCAATCATTATTCATCCAACTTTGTTTGTTCTTCACATCAACGACCTTCTTTCTTCCACAACCAATCCCATTCATAGTTATGCTGACGATAGTACCCTTCACTCCACTTTTCAGGTTCCCAAACCAATCTCTCAACACGACTTGGAAAGCAAACGCGGGGCGATCCAGATATCTCTTTCACAGGATCTCAATTTGATATTGGATTGGGGCGCCAAAAATCTCGTTCAATTTAATGCATCCAAAACACAATCATGTTCCTTGTCGCGAAAAAAATCATTAAACACTCACCCTTTGCTTATGAGTGGCCAGGTTTTGCAGAGCGGGGACACGTTTAACCTTGTGGGCGTCACATTTGAAAATAGCCTTAACTGACATAAACACATTGTATCTATAGCCACCGCGGCGTCAAAAAGCTTGGATTTCTTTTCCGAGCCAAAAGTATTTTTCCCCTTCCAATTTATACACTTTGTATGTGTCCCAAATTCGACCCTCTCTGGAATATTGTTCTTATGTCTGGGGAATGGCATCCCCTACAACCCTCAGCATTCTAGATGCCATTGAAAGAAGGGCTATTCGTCTTATTAATGATCCTTTACTTACTCAAAGACTTCCTTCTCTTGCCCATCGTCGAGCTGTGGAAGATCTATCGCTCTTCTATAGATACTTTTACGGCTTCTGCTCCGACGAATTATCCAGTATAGTCCCTCCTCTTGCAGCTCCCAACAGAGAAACTCGTAGTGCTGCACGTATGCATCCCTATACGGTCCAATTGGACAGGCCCCGAACTTCCCATTTTGTTCGTTCTTTTATCCCTAGAGTTTCTAGACTGTGGAACCTACTGCCAGAGGAGGTCTTTCCTTCCCTCCCAAATCTTCAAGTTTTTAAGTCCCGTGTTAACAAACTTCCTCTTACCCTGCTTAAGACACCCACGGTACGTTAGTATTTAGGCTTTCAACCTTCGTGGATTGTCCAAAGATAAAAAAATTAACCTTGGGTACCTCGTACCTGCCAAAGCCACTAGCCAAACTTCATAGTCCACCATTGCTTCTACCTATGTTGGGAGCATGCACTAACAAACTTTTAGCCTTTACAAAATAACGAAGGTTTGCCGCTTGCGGACTCTTAACGCTCAGGCACTATAACCAGCGTCAGCGTTGAGCGGCTGAATTAAGAAAACAAGTTCTTTTATTCTCGCATAAAGATCAAAGACGGCGCTCTAATATTTCCAGCTCAACGCTGGCCGCTGACGCTTAGTATCGTCTAGGAGGCCTTACTCTATTTTATTACCTTTGTCTATCTTTACAGTTTATTAACAATGCTTTTTTTTGCAAAATTTGCAAGTTGTGTATCTGAAAATCTTTACCAAAACACACATTAAACTATTTTTTCAATTTTGTTTCTTGAGTTTGGATCTTTGTTACTACTACAAATATTGATATTTAGATAAATTCAATGCATATTTTTTAAGCAAATTTAATGTACTACAAAAAAGTCTTCTAACAAGTTTTAATAAATTCACTCCTTCAAAAGGTATTCGACGGTGAAGTTAAATTTAAAAGTAATTTCAACATCGAATAACTTTTGGAAGAGTATATCTACTGAAAAATATTCTATTTCTATTTCTATTTTTTTTCTTTTTTCGTTTTGGTTCCTTCAGGTCCAATCCACCACTCTCCCCCTTCCAGACTATGCTTTCCAGGGCTTCGTCGGCGGAAAATCTGGATAGTCGAGCTCGTAGCTCCCAGAAATTCCAAAAAGAAAACAAATAATTCAACAATCGATGCAATGCATAAATTGTCGGCTGTCAAACCATGATCTGCTACTGGTGTTACGTATAACCTTCACTTTCACTACTGACAGTTCCCATGGCACGCCCATCTATTTCTCGCCATTTGAGAAATACCTCGTCTTCACCACCAAACAGGATACCAGCGGCTTAGATCCAGAAGAAAGATGCCGTCAATTTAGCGTGAATCTTTCCTTGATCCCCGAAGGTAAAAACGTTCGTACGACACCTCTAGCCGCCACTCCGGGAAGAACTTTGTAGTCCTCTAAGCACGTCCGTACTGTCCGGAGGTCAAACAAAGAGTCACTGAAAAATATTAAGAGACTTTTTTTATAGCGCATTTAATTTCCTTTAAAATGTGTAATTGGATTTATTTATTATCCAATAGTAACAAAAATCCAAACTAAGGAAACAAAATTGAAAAAATAGTTCAATGTTCAAAGCCTGATTACATACATGGAAGCAGCTTATTTGAGGACAATTTACGAAAAGAGCTTTTGTAGAAATTTAATTTTCTTTAGAAATATGTGTAGTGGCAATTTTTTCAATAAGAATCAACGATTTGCTAGTTCTGCATAAAAGTCGATTTTTGGCAGAGTCTAATTTATGTTAGTATCATTTTTTTTACCTTTTTTTGTCTTTAAAATTTTATTTGCCTCTTTTTTTGGTAAAATAGGCGCCCCAACAAGTCCAGCCTAGAGCCCCCAAAGAGTTATTCCGGCCCTGCCTGTAGTTTGAAAAAGTATGAGGTAAAGGATGGCGCGCTTGTGGCTGCTCCGGTTGTATCGGCAAGCGTCGATCTCCGGAGTTAAGCAGTGAAGTGCGCGCCCATAACTTGGATGGGTGACCGGCGGCACACGGTGTTCTGCTCGGGGATGCGGACCGAGCAACAACCATCCAAGTTATGAAATGAATGGTGTGTGAATGGGAAGGAGTAGGGGTCAAGGTACAATAAGCCTTCAGGCTGCAGTGCACCACCTAGGAGGGCGGTCGTCGGCCTGGGTGGGATGACCTCGAAAGGGTGAAAAAAATGAGGTAAAGGACATACAGTGTGTCCCAGAATAGGTGTTACAAGATGACAAAAGAAACAAAAACTTTTAAATTTCTAAACGTTTTTTTGGTCGCATGGTCAAAAACTAATAAATACACAATTTTACTCCGATTGGTAATATACAGGGTGAATTGAAACTAAAAATATGAAAAATGAAAAAGAGGAATGTACCTTTATTTTTAAAAATTTAACTAAAGTAAATGTTGTAGACATAGGCTCCGGAAGGGTGCACATGGATCCTCCTGACTTTTGGGTATTATCAAAAAATGTATAAAATGGTACATTTTGTAGAGCTAAAATTTAGTTTCCTTTTCTTTTTAAAGAATTTTGCACCCCCTGGATGTCATCCTGCCAGTGCCTATGGTTGTAGGGAATTAAATTTTACGTCAAAATTTAAAGTTTGAAGAAATTAATTATATATTTATGTGTTTTCGCGTTATTTCCCAAGGGAAAAAAAAGGATTTTAGTAGCAAAAGTCAGACAAATTAAAAGAATTGTCGCCGCAAAAATTCGCAATTAATTAAATAAAAACGGCGCATTAACAGCCGACACGTGTGTGAAATATATACATGTTTACACTATCTCTGTTATAAATTACATGCATGCCTCCATAGTTAGTAGCTGCATAAAGTGAAGGTTAATGTTAAAATAAAATTCGCGGAAAACTTGTGGATTTTCTGGGAAATGCCGATAAGGCTTTCAAGTGCATGGTTAACATTATTTTAATTTTTTTAAACTATTTTTTATCAATAATACATTAATTACTCCTTTATCTTGCATGACACTTCTCTTGTTTTATGTTGTATAGCCAAAAATAAACTCATTTATAATATATCGTATAAAAATCGCTAATAACGCTCGGTAAAAAATAGTATTGCAAACGTTACTTTTTGGTTTCTTCTTATTTTCCGATTATTAAGCTTTTGTATAAGATAAGATTTGTATTGCAGGGTATTTCTTGATTTTTACTGCCTGTAGTGGCGGTGGCGGTGGCGTATTTGATTCAGTTTGAAGCTAAACAAAAAGAGATACTTCAGATATGAATTCTACGACTAATTTTAAGCAAAAACTATTTTATTCACTTTTTTTAAATTCGTAACGGTTTCAAATTGTTTGGTTTTAATGTTACCAACACATAAATTCAAAAGTAATAAAATAACATTTTTGATAGTCAATTTCGTATCGATAATATCAAACTAACCAGAACACCCTGTATATTTTTAGAATTTGAATTCCACAGGTCATTTCTGATATAACCTTAGACATATTCATAACCTTACTCTTTTGATTTTGGATAAAATGGCGTTTAAAAATGTCCAAACGACAGCACATTGTGCAGTTTTATGGGAAAAAAATAGACATCGCAAAAATTTAAAATGCTTAAAATAGTTCATTTAAAAAACTCTACCCTTAGGGACCATTATAATACTACTTTCTGTTTACCCGGAAGTGCTGTAAAATTTGAAGTTCCAAGTACGATAACCCTGCTAATTTTAATAGAACACCCTATATATTTCCTAAGATTTAAATTCTTTAGAGAGAGTTTCATGGATATTTTGTCGTCGTCTGGACCTTTTCAAACACCGTTTTCTCTAAAACTAAAAAGGATAGGCTATGGGTATATTATAGGTTTTATATCAGGAATAACTTAAAAGATACAAATCTTAGGAAATATACAGGGTGTTCCATTAAAATTACCAGGGTTATCATACTTAGAAGTTTAAACTTTACAGCACTTCCGATTAAACAGGAAGTAGTATTTTAATAGTCTCTAAATGTAAAATTTTTAAATGAACTATTTTAAGCATTTTAAATTTTTGCGATGTTCGTTTGTTTTCCCATAAAATTGCCTAATGTGCTGTCGTTTGGACATTTTCAAACGCCATTTTTTTCAAAACAAAGAGTTAGGTTATGAATATATCTGAGGTTTTATATCAGGAATGACCTGCAGAATTCAAATTCTAAAAAATATACAGGGTGATCCATTTAAAATATTAAAGTTTATATTCCGGTTAAACCGAAAGTAATACACAGATGCTATTATATCTTAACTTGGCATCCGATGTTACAATATAACATTCTTAAATTTGAAAACTATATGGTTGCACTAAATAAAATAAATTGCTGAATAGCAATTTCGTTGTCACCCGGTATACAGTCAAACGTAGACACTCTGCCATTTTTTAAAGTCGGTTAATAACAATATAGTTAGAAATTTCGATTAAAAATTTGTACTAAAGCTAAAATCTAAATAAAACTTAAAATTAAAATGTGTCACTTAAAACAACATAGAGGTAGGTTCCTGGTTAATAACATCTAGAAACACCATTTTTACATTTAATAGACCTATAACACATTTTTATTGTCGAAAACTTAACATAACATTTGTTATGCCGTAAAATAATTCTATAATTTGTTATTCAGCTAGTTCTCAAGGCCAAAAACAACATAAAATTGATCAGTTTTACAACAATTGCGCATTTATTTTTAGGTGTACTTAGATGTTATTAATTCTTTAAGACTCCTAAAGACATTAAATGCAGCATAAAATACACTACAGGACTTTTATTGTTGTTTACATAACTTATTTTCCGCATTTGAATTAACTTCCTTGTTGAATTCAAACTACTGTTTAAAATACAGTGGAAAAATATATTAATGAAACTTTTATTATAAAAAATACAAGGGCTACTTTTTACCAAGCAGATACAGAATTTAAAAAATAATAGTCCCAATTAAAAAAAAAAAATAATAATAATAATAATAATAATAATAAAGTAACCCGAAGAAACCCGAAACCCTTATGCATTTACTGTCAGCTTGTCCAGTGCATGCTGTCAATAGCTACATCCATCGGCATAATGACGCTCTTCGGTTACTTTACTATCACCTGAGGCATTACTACGGCATCGATGAAACAGCAATACTGCTGTTTGCTCCCGGAGAGATTGAGGCAGTAGTGAAAAATGACAACTGTCGCATATACTGGAACTACGCGTTGCCAAAAACGCATCAAATTCGCGAATAAACTCGACATCGTTCTCCTTGATAAGACAAACCACACCATGTATGTAATAGAGTTCTCCGCCCCAGCGGAAACTAACATCGACATAAAAACGGGAGAAACGAGCCAAATATCAAGATCTTGGCGAACTTCGGAGGCTCTATCCGGAGTATACCGTGCGATTGGTTGTCCTGATAATTGGCGTTTTGGGAGGCATGAAGAATAACATATTAAGGGAAATGAGGTACATTCCAGCATGTGAAAATACACCCGAACAACTGGTGATGAAGATGCAGAAATCTGTTGTCCTTGGATCCCTTCGTCTACTGAGGCAAATGAATTTGGCCGAAGATCACTGACCGAGCGGACGCGAGGAGTGGTCTTCGATATGGATGGCCTTCCGCACGACGCCCTATGGGGTCGGAGCCATGGGATACGTCGTGTTGGATCTTTTAAAGAAAAAGTAAGAAAAACGAATTTACTAAATAATAACATTTGATACCTACTAAAGTATAAAACGCTTTTGTTTATTTAGTTACTAGCTATGATTCCCGGCTTCGTTCGGGAGTTGATATGAGACCCAAATAACCGTTGTTCTGAATGAACTTCAAATACTCGACAACAGATGGCGCCACTACACTTAATTTCCAAGTTGAAGGGTTGGAAGAGTCCTTATATCTTTAAAAATACGCCCTTTAGGGTAAAACGGGAACTTTCTTGTTCGAGAGGGGATAAAGGGCTATCACACTATATAAGTCCCTTTATCGTATCGGGACTCCTTTTCAAGTTTAATCGGCACGCACATTTTATCAACTTAGTTTTATTATATATAATAATAATTGTTTAGTATGTAGCTACAGGGTATTAACTGACTTCATTTTCTTTTTTTATGTATTATTATTCGTTTTTTCGTGCGTCTTCTTTACTTTTTAGTACTTTTTTTTAAATCGTTAATTTTTGTCTTTTTTAGTTGGTTACTATGTTATTTAATGTCTATCTTTATATTTATCTAGAAGAGGCAAATATCTAATTAATTAAAAAAGTAGAGGAAATATATTTACGTACAGGGTGGCGCCTTTGCGTTGACGTTACAGGGTATAGCGAAAACTAGAAATGATTGAACAAATCTAAAAGCACAATCTCAGTTTGGATTTTTAATACAAATTCAATGGTAAAAGTAAATTATGGCATACTTTATTCGTTTTGGAGATACAGAGTGTGAGCGTACACTGGTGACTTTCAATACAAGTGCCTGTTTTTTGCAATTAACTAAAAACCCTCCTATATCAATTTAAAAATAATATTTTATTTGGCAGAACAAACCTAAGCTATTAAAAAAACCAAAAAAATACAGTGTCTATACGTTCTTCCACGATTAGAATTTAGAATACAAGAAAATGGTAAATTTTCATGTTAGCAAGCTGTTCATTATATTCGGCGTTCTTTGCGTCAAACGTAAATTTTTAAACGGTAAAAGAAAATAAATTTCCCCAATTTATGGAGGAAAAACATGCGACAGTATTGGAAACGAGGCAGCCACAGGCAAAATAAATATAAAAGCTTTTCTTTTTACTTTTTACCATTCTAAGCGTGCACTCCAATATTGAAAGCACATAGAATAATAGGTTTTTAATTTATTTATTTACCTTTTAACAACAGATAGAAAGTATGCCTAAAAGAAAGGTTAGGTCAGTCAAAAAAAGTTCTAGCAAGAAATATTTTTATTATTTATTTTTTTCATTATTATTATTTCTTTATGTATCTTTGCGACTTTATCGTGAAATTAGATTTTCACAAAGTTTAAAATGGCTGATTTTCTGATATAAGGCAACATTTTTCTACATTCTTAAAACTTCATTTTACCAGAAATGTAACATAAGCTATGATTATTTTTTTAAATAATGGATTTATTGACCTCTTAAAAATTAACTGCATGACAATTAGACGAATTATTTGACAATCGTATATGGGAGGTTGACAATAAAAATTTGCAACACTCACGGCCAGTTTCACAATATTTGGTTAACACTAACCATAGGTTTGTTGCCATAGAAACAACTAAATACCAAAATGTGATTGGTGTTGCCAAAATAGTTAACCCAAAAGTGATGGTAACCATATATTGTGAAACTGGCCAATAAGGTTACAAAAAAATACAGCAACAAGGATATAGAGTAACCGGGTATAGAATGGGGTTCGGGCTAGAACGGGGTAGTGTATTTTAAATTTATGCAGGTCAGCGCAAGAAGGCCATATTAATAAATATTTCTAGCATTATTTTCTAGGAATGCAATAACAATAATTTGAGCTTTTGAGTAGTCGTTTGTCAACTGCGGTACTGAAAGCACTATTTTTTGAAGGTCTCTACTGTAAAACTTGACAAGTTTTGAAATACCGGTAAGTGTTTAATTTTACTAGATATACATTTTTGTAGTAGAGGAAGAAAGCCTCTCCCTTAATGTAACTTTTATAATAAAATCAAGTGTTTATTACAAATGACATTGTTATTATTTAGGCACACTCGCGACGCATGCTTATGGGACAGAATGAGAAGAGGCAGAATGGGGTATTCCCCGTTTCGCCCCACGTGTATTTAAGTGGTGATTGTTTATTCCAGATATTGTTTATGATGTAAGATCTCTTTAATACACCTTAGCCATAAAGCTTCACCTTTAATAACAAACCAAATTTTATCTGTCATACTTTAATCATGGTTCGAACATATATAAGAAAAACGAATCGACAAAATTGGTCTTCAGAATCAATGCTGAAGCATTGATTCTGAAAGCTTAAGCTGTTCTTGTTGTTTTTAATTGTGTTTTGTGTTTTTAGTTTAGTTATTAATCAATAAAGAGTGTTAGCTTAATTTTTAACAACTGTTTCTGTTTTACAGTACCCCGATGTGCCCCATAGGTAGGGCACAACGTGGTATTGTGCAAATGTTTGCAAAAGCTCTAATTACAAAATATGGAAAGAAAATAACAAAATATTTTTGTAACAACTGTTGAAAATAACGTTAAATTTACCTCCCAAGAAAAAATGTTAGGCCTTTATGGGTAATTTCTTTCAAAAAAAACTTCAACATTAAGTACCCCGTTCTACCCCGCGATCCCCTACGTTATTTACAAAATTTTATTAGGGCTAGCTTACGCTTTAAAAAACTTATGTTAATATTATTAGTAAGTTTTGCTGTCTTTTTGATCCTTGTATATAGCGAATTTGCATTATCAAATAATACCTCTTAATTTCTGTGTAATCAATTTTTTGGAGTTCAATCAATCCGTTATTTTTGAAATAACCATGTAGCAAAGTTTTAAACATTATGCCAAAATACGTAAAGGGGTTACAATCATGTAACCCGCCTAGTCCGATACCCAAAACATATGTTTGAGCCTTATGGTTTCACGACTGTAAGCCTTAACATTTTTGCCAAAATGTTTAAAAATTGCATGTAAAACATTGTGGTAAACTTGTCCAACAAAAAATGACGCGTTCGCCCAGTCCGACACCCGAAACATTTAACATTGACAGGATAGGTAAAAGCGGCACTTCCATATATGGCGGTATGTATATTAAAAGTGTTCTTATCAGGAAGTACATTTCATTACTGGGCCAAAGACTAATAGCTTATAAACATTTTTTAAATAAAGGGAAATATTGAATTTTAGGAATATACAGGGTGTCCCCTAATTAATTGGACCTAGGTTAATGTAGGATACTTGCCATAAAAATAAAGCGTTTGAGCTTAATATCACTCAGCAAAATGTTATTGGTTTTGTTCTACAGGGTTAAAACTAATTTTTTGCCAAACATTTAGTGAAATATCTCGGAATCCACTGGACAAATTAAAGTGAAATTTGGTGTACTCTTACTATTTGGGATGACGAACACAAATATGATATCTATTATTGCCATTACCACTAGATGGCGCCACATACAATAACATTAATTGATTAAAATGGGCATAACTTTTTGACCTTCCTGTATGCACATTTGCGAGTGGAAATAATAAATCAGCATTTAATTTTAGTCAAAAAAATGAATACTTTTTTGATCTCCAAAAAGTAGACCGTTTTTAAAATAAACGACCTTTTTTATTAAATAACCGTTGGGAATTGTTTAGAAAAGATTGTGGAAGGAGTCAATATTATCAGGGCCCAAGAAGAATTATTATTTGGAGTCAGGCAAAATTTAAATAAAAGAATAAGACAATGTGTCCTAGTGAATGGTGAACATTTTAAACATTTATTATAATCAATAGCCTTTTCTAACTTTTATCGTTCTTAATTAAATTTTTCACTTGATCGGTTATAGCTCCTCAAAAATAAGTCTCAATGGCTTATAATGCCTACTGATGGATTAGCAATTTATCCCTTATTAATAGTGTCCATAGTAATTTCTTTCTAATAAGTCAAATTTAGGAGCTACATCTATTTTAATGTAGATAGTCAAGTATGCCCAACGAACCCCATAGGTGAGGTAAGTTGAGCAAGGGTATGGGGCTAGTGGAGCACTTAGAAAGTATAGTCAAATCATGGCTTAAATGTTAGATACGTTTACAATAAAAATACATTTTGACAATTTGCTTTTTATATTTATAATCTTATAGTGACAAAACAACAAATCTCATTAATAAAACAGCAACGTGCCTAGCTTGAACTATTGAATTTAATACCTATCAATTCATCTTCGTTTTTTAAACTTTTTAGGCAGTTTTATTTTGCTTCTCTGATAATGCCTTCTGTATCTATTAAAATTGCAGCTTTTCTCTATCTTCTGTTTGATTTGGCTCCTTTTCTTGAGTATGGTCAAACTATTTCCAGAGAAAATTTATAAGTTAGATAGGTCAGGTCGTTTTCTTTGTTGCTTGTACAAAGTTCGGGTTGCAGCCTCTTTTAAATCCTGAGGAGACTCCAGTAGTCTGACTGTTATAAGTCCGTATCCTAAAAAATAAAAAAAACATTTTATACTTAAAACCGTGGGGTTAGTTGGGCAACTGTAGCTCAACTAACCCCAACCTGAAATTTTAAAGGAAAAGTAAATTTATTAGAAAACCGGTTAGAATTATATCCAAAATCTTTATACATAATTAAACTGCAATAAATTTACTTAAGATTAACACTTACCTGATTGAGAACGGAATACATTTAACTATCACAGATAAAATTTTCCGGCTTGCAATTATTTTACTTTTTAATCACAAAATAAAGAATGCACACGGATACTTTTCTCGATCGCCGCGTCACTACTAGTGGTCGCACAATGAGTTCCCCTCACGCAACCCCTTCTTTATGCTATTTGATGCTTTCGCGTGCGGTCGATAGGTTTTGAGATATTTTGATTCTCCAACTTACCTCTATGTTCAACTAGCCCCGCCCTACCCTTCGTAGAAAGGAAAATGAAGACTTTTTTGCTCTTCAAAATTGTTTTTCAGTTAAAAAGGATAAACTTAGAGGCGGCTAAAATTAATAGCCTACGGGCGGCAAATATGTAAATGCGCCTCTGCGAAAACCAATAACATTTTGCTAAGCGATATTAAGCTCAAACGCTTTATTTTCATGTCAGGTATCCTACATTAACCTATGTCCAATTAATTACGGGACACCCCTGTAAAAATTATATAGGATGTTTTATTTAAAATAAAAAGGTTGCCGTATATCAAAAAATCGGCCTTTTTGTTTCGGTGCTTTTGGAATGTGACAACAAAATGACAAAGATATGATACATAAGTTAACCTTAGCCTTTTTGCAAAAACCACATCCTTATAATTTTATTGGTTTTAAAGTTATTCGTGATCAAAAGGGGTCAAAATATAAATGGCAACACTGTATTTTAAATAATAAAACATATTATTTCCTAATAATAGTTAGGTGTTGGGAAAAAGCATTAAGCGTTGATTATTATGGCGTTAGGTATGTTAGAATAGAATTAAATATTTATAAGCAGCAGTCTATTTTACATACAATTAAAATGGTGAAATAATTTGTTTATTTATCATAAAAGAAAACCTGTTATTTAGATTTTTTTAACTAAATATTTTGCATATTATGAATTTATTTTATGTGTAATTGGTTAAATTTGCCTATTTTAGATAAATAAATAATAGTTTAAAAAACTAAAAAAACACGCTTTTATATGCAACCGAACTAAAAATTAGAAAATAATTTTTCATTACAAAGAGTTTGTCACTTCAGAGTAAAAAGCGTGGGGTGCATTTTACTATTTTTTCATAACTTTTCCCTCATAGATATTTACAAATGAAATAATTATAACATTTAATATATTAAGCACCCCACGCTTTTTACTCTGAAGTGACAAACTCTTTGTAATGAAAAAATATTTTCTAATTTTTAGTTCGGTTGCATATAAAAGCGTGTTTTTTTAGTTTTTTAAACTATTATTTATTTTTCATTTTTAGTTCGATATATCAATTAGTTTTTAAAAATAAATGCTCCAGTTTATTCACTAAAAATTCCTTCGTCATTTTGTAAAGAGTAGTATTAGGACACTTATTTATCCTGGCGGTCCTAATCAGGATAACGGGATACTGTTTTTAAATTATTGCATTGTCATCGGTCCTTGATACGTGTGCAAAGTTTCAAAGAAATTGAATCGCTGGAAGTTGGTAAAAATTAGGCTCAAAGATTCCGTTACATAGATAGATAGATAGATAGTTACAACCCAAGCTAATAAAAAGCGTGTTAAAAAAACACTGAGGTTTTAATTTTATTAGATATTTTGAATTTTCAAAATTGTGCAAACAAAAAATAAACGTAAGAACTTTAACTGTAGAGTAACAGAACTACAAAAGTAGTGACTTGAATCGTTCAAGTCAAGCCTGAAAATAAGTAGGGTTGACTTTACATGAAGCCGATTAGAGACACGATATAAACGATTCAAGCGGGCTTAATAACTGCCTAACTTCAGATGAATGTGGTAATGTTAAAACTTGTTTTTAAACAATTTAATAACGCCTCTGGCCAAGTTATGACGACATTCCCTGTGACCTATAAATCGTTTCTTCCATTATCCATAATCACTGTGACAAATTTTAAAGCAACTATTATTATGCATTGATGGTTTCCTGGAATATTTTTCTAGATTAACTCTAGACTAAAGTAAACCATTTTTTTCTACATCCTACCAGTATTATATCATCTTTGTTGATGTAGGAAGAAGGGTTTTTTTTATTTAAAAATCATTGAAATTTCTTTTAAACTGACTAAAACACTGGTTATCAATAAATGGTCGTTGTTATTTTTTTAAGAAAAATATTAATGGCTGCTGGTGTCACCGCCAACTTTAATTTAAAGAAAATGGCTTTTCATAACATTCTATTGTTAAAAATCATGCAAATAAAAATTAGGTCAAACAAAATGTTTATTATGTATTTTAAAGCGAATAAAAATAAAATGATAGGAAAATTAGCTACGTTAATTTCGACCGAAGGTGATCGACCGCTTTGTGCATTTGTTTTCTACGTGGTTTTCTAGCTTTTTAGTTTCTTTTTTAAAGAAAAGAGTTTTTTAATAGACATAATTAAATGTATTCATTACCTAATAAGTGTGTGTTGTGTGATTAATTGGTGATGACTAGTCGAGAAGGCAAGATATTCAAGTAGACTGTTAGAGCTGTAAACATTTTGTTTAAACTTTATTGAAAGTTTAAAGACGTGTTAATAAAAAATATTATATATATTTAATAGTTTTTTTGACATACCGATAGATGGAGTAATGGACAATAAACCTCTACGTTTCTTCAATATCTTCGCTTTTTATCGTCTAAACCGTACCCATTAGACAAAAATAATTCGAGAGCGGTCTGCGGTAGGTGATCTCACTTAGCTTTGAAAGAAATATCTTCGGCTAGTGTAAAAATCTGCATCTCCAAGTTGGACAGTGTTCCGAGAGATGGTACTTTGCATTGCAAGGAAATTGCATGCAGTAAGGTAGGAGTTTTTTCCTATTTTAATTTTCAAATAAAATATCGCATCATTTTAGCTTTTAAAAAAAAGTATATGCGACAATTTTCGTCAATAAGACGTAATCTTGGTGCTTGGGAGTATCTGCATTTGCCCACTTTCGTGTCTTTTTGTTATCTTTTTGCCAATAACTTATTAATGATGGATGCTATCATCTTAAACGCATTTTTTGCCAATAACTTATTAATGACGGATGCCATCACTTTATCTGCAACACGTGGCCTAATAACGGCCAATTGCCCACTTTCGCGTCTTATTGATACCTTTGCCAATGCCTTGCCATTAAAGATTGTTGGCAATGCCAGTAAATTAAATGTACAACGCCGGCAAAAATGTTATATGGGAAAGACAAAAATTTACGATTAAAAAAAAATAAAAAAATAAAGAAAATGCATCAAAAAGCTAAAAATAATACATAAGAAAAGATAAAAAGTCAGTTAATAACCTGTAGCTACATACTTAATAATAATAACTAAATAAACAAAAGCGTTTTATACTTTAGTATCAAATGGTATTATTTAGTAGATAAGTTCTTTTTTCTTACTTTATTACCATTATTATTATTATTATTTTTTTTTTTTGAATCGGGATTATTGTTTTTTTAATTGTAGTATCTGCTTGGTAAAAAGTAGGACTTGTATTTTTTTATAATAATATTTTCATTTATATATTTTCCACTGTATTTTAAACAGTAGTTTGAATTCAACAAGGAAGTTAATTCAAATGCGGAAAATAAGTTATGTAAACATCAATAAAAGTCCTGTAGTGTATTTTATGCTGCATTTAATGTCTTTAGGAGTCTTAAAGAATTAATAACATCTAAGTACACCTAAAAATAAATGCGCAATTGTTGTAAAACTGATCAAATTTATGTTGTTTTTGGCCTTGAGAACTAGCTGAATAACAAATTATAGAATTATTTTACGGCATAACAAATGTTATGTTAAGTTTCCGACAATAAACATGTGTTATAGGTCTATTAAATGTAAAAATGGTGTTTCTACCTCTATGTTGTTTTAAGTGACACATTTTAATTTTTAAGTTTAATTTAGATTTTAGCTTTAGTACAAATTTTCAATCGAAATTTCTAACTATATTGTTATTAACCGACTTTAAAAAATGGCAGAGTGTCTCCGTTTGACTGTATACCGGGTGACAACGAAATTGCTATCCAGCAATTTATTTTATTTTCTGCAACTATATAGTTTTCAAATTTTAGGATGTTATATTGTATTATCGGATGCCAAGTTAAGATATAATAGCATCTGTGTATTACTTTCGGTTTAACCGGAAGTGATATAAACTTTAATATTCACTCTGTCCCTTAAGCTCACCACAGTACCGCTGGAAGCCGAGCCCTTAGGGAACTGCCCCCGTCAACAACATAACGGGGCCAGAGGTGTCGGGTGTGTGGGGGTGTAGTCAAGCGGCACGACACTCATAACACCTAGTATCCGAGGCTAGCCAGGACTGCTCTGTGGTCGAGCAAGCGGCCTACCACACGTCCACGTCGTGAGAGTCGGGAAACTAGCGGTGGACTTAACAGTGATTTTTTGATATCGGTGATCGCTGCTACTGCTATCTAAAAGTAGCTGCTACTGAAAACTGTGATATTATCACTCTTTACGGGAACATGCTAAATTTTTATAAATAAAGTCATAGTTCACCTTGTTAAAATTGAATGGAGACAAAATATATCATTTTAAAATACATTCTGTCGTTTAATATACATATAATTTAATTATTGATTTGCATTAGCATATAAGTAAATGTAGGAAAAAACGGACATTACACGATGTATATCAAATTTCTTTATTTTTTTTATAAACATTTACAGCTTTGATCATATTTTTAGGCAACCCATTCGCGATAGATTTATTACCAAATCAAATTGATAAAAAAATAGTTTTCATGCGGTAAGCAAGTCAATTCGCATCCCGTTTTACTAACGTAAACATGCATAATCGCCATAAACATAAACGAAAGAGGTTAGAATCACTGAATCGCAATCGCAATCACAATCACCGTCCCGCGATCGCAGTCGCCGTTTAATGTTGTGGTTACGGGCAGCGCCACCTTTGCGAACTGCGAATATTAAAGAGTGATTCTTTCACTGCTATCGCCAGGCGCAAGTAGCAGCTACCAAAATCATTTGTTAATAACCGGTGATTGGTAGCAGCGACTGCGATCGCAGTCACACCTCTACGGGAAACGCCTCCCATGCGCCACAAGCATGGGGGTAGGCTAACGTGGAGGCACACACAGGTCAGGCTCCTACGGGCGGAACTTAGGAAGGACACATAGCTGCTTGCAGCCGCTCAATGAGCTGCAAGCAGCTATGTGTCCTTCCTAAGTTCCGCCCGCAGGAGCCTGAGCTGGATCACCCTGTATTTTTTAGAATTTGAATTCTGCAGGTGATTCCTGATATAAAACCTCAGACATATTCATAACCTAACTCTTTTGTTTTGGAAAAAATGGCGTTTGAAAATGTCCAAACGACAGCACATTAGGCAATTTTATGGGAAAACAAATGAACATCGCAAAAATTTAAAATGCTTAAAATTTAAGACTCTACATTTAGAGACTATTATAATACTACTTCCTGTTTAACCGGAAGCGCTGTAAAATTTAAACTTCAAGTATGATAACTCTGGTAATTTTAATAAAACACTCTGTATATTTCCTAAGATTTGTATCCTTTAAGCTATTCCTGATATAAAACCTATAATATACCCATGGCCTATCCTTTTTAGTTTTAGAGGAAACGGCGTATGAAAAGGTCCAGACGACGACAACATATCCATGAAACTCTCTATTGTGAGGTCGTTTAGACCTTTTTAAACTCAGTTTTCTCTAAAACTAAAAAGTTAGGTTATGGGTATATTAAAGGGTTTATATCAGGAATAGCCTAAAGAATTTAAATCTTAGGAAATATATAGGGTGTTCCATTAAAATTATCAGGGTTATCATACTCGGAAGTTCAAATTTTACAGCACTTCCGGTAAACAGAAAGTAGTATTGTAATAGTCTCTAAAGGTAGAGTTTTTAAATGAACTATTTTAAGCATTTTAAATTTTTGCGGTGTTTATTTGTTTTCCCATAAAACAGCACAATGTGCTGTCGTTTGGACATTTTTAAACGCCATTTTCTCCAAAATCAAAAGAGTTAGGTTATGAATATGTCTAAGGTTATATCAGGAATGACCTGTAGAATTCAAATTCTAAAAAGTATACAGGGTGTTCCATTTAAAATATTAAAGTTTATTGGTTAAGCCAGAAGTAATACACAGATGCTATTATATCTAAAATTGGCATCCGATAATACAATATAATTTTTCTTGAATCTGAAAACTGTACGGTTGCACTGAAGAAAATAAATTTCTGGATAGTAATTTCGTTATCACCCGGTATACACGTTCAGCCAAATTACAGTTTATAGCCAAGACGTGGAAAGGAGACGGTCTTACGCATGTAGATCACTAGGACTTCTGCTTTGATACCAAGCGTGAAGCGGCGAGCGGCAAGCAAGAGAGCGTTATGCCATTAAGAAAGGATCTATCATAAAAATTAGACGCAGCAGATCTTTATGTTAGCACAGTGCTCTTATACTCTCCGCTCTCCACTCACCGCTTGACATCGTACTGTAGCTTAAGAGAACGAACAGAATGAAAAGCAGGCGAGCGTTGAGCAATCTAAGTGTCGAAGTGGCCTCTTGCCATTATACATAAGCTTTTGAAAAAATCGCTAACTCGCTTGACTCTTGCCCGCTCTTTTAGTCCGGTGTCCCCATTGGTCCACCAGCCTATGGCCCTGGTTTCCATGATGTGTAAAGAACAGCAGTAGTCCGTTTGCTTAAAAAATAAAACTTTTTATACAGGGGTTGCCGCCGAGGAATCCGAGAAACTTTGGATATAAATTCAAAAATGAAAAGTAGGAAAAAAACTTTATATAAATATATGACCTAAACGTTGTTGTTTTTGATCTACGGGGTGTTATTTCATTACTCTAAAATTTATGGTTGGCAACATCAAAACCAAAGAATTCAAAAACCGTTACGAATTCAAAAAAGTAAATAAAATAATTTTTGCTTAAAATTAGTCGCAGAATTCATATCCGAAGTATTTGGGATACCTCGGCGTCCACCCTGTATTAGTAAAAATTAAAAAATAGTTAAAATACACAAGAATTTGTTTTTGTTTAGCTTAAAACTAAAAATACGCCACCGCCACGGCTGTAAATAATAAAAATAACCTGCAATACAAATCTTGCCTTATACAAAACCTTAATTATCGGAAAATAAGAAAAACAAAAAGTAACGTTTGCAATACTATTTTTTACCGACCGTTATTAGCGATTTTTTATACAAGCCCTCCGCTAACCCCTACGACTGATGGAGAATTGGTAAGCCGTCTACGTTTTATTAATACACGTTTATATTTTTAGGTTCATAAAGCGAGCCTATGTGCTTTTAAGTAAATTGGCTTGATTCTGTATTAGGGAAGGTTTCACATAGCAATTAATCGATTTGTAGTTGTTTTTAAGGATTTAACCAAAAATGATCTTATGCGAAAGCCGCGTCTGATTGTTATATTACAACCTGCATATAGATTTTAGAAATAAGTTTATTTTTGGCTATACAACATAAAACAAGAGAAGTGTCATGCAAGTTAAAGGAGTAATTAATGTATTATTGATAAAAAATAGTTTAAAAAATTAAAATAATGTTAACCATGCACTTGAAAGCCTTATCGGCATTTCCCAGAAAATCCACAAGTTTTCCGCGAATTTTATTTTAACATTAACCTTCACTTTATGCAGCTACTAACTATGGAGGCATGCATGTAATTTATAACAGAGATAGTGTAAACATGTATATATTTCACACACGTGTCGGCTGTTAATGCGCCGTTTTTATTTAATTAATTGCGAATTTTTGCGGCGACAATTCTTTTTAATTTGTCTGACTTTTTGATACTAAAATCCTTTTTTTTTTCCCCTTGGGAAACAACGCGAAAACACATAAATATATAATTAATTTCTTCAACTTTAAATTTTGACGTAAAATTTAATTCCCTACAACCCCCACTGGCAGGATGACATCCAGGGGGTGCAAAATTTTAAAAAGAAAAGAAAACTAAATTTTAGCTCTACAAATGTACTATTTCATACATTTTTGATAATACCCAAAGCCAGGGGGATGCAAGTGCACCCCCTTCCGGATGTCTACAACATTTACTAATTAACTAAACAATTTAGTTATGTTTTTTGAAAACAAAGGTACTTACTTTCCTCTTTGTTATTTTTAATATTTTTAGTTTTAATTTGTCCTGTATATTACCAGTCGGAGTAAAATTGTGTATTTATTAGTTTTTGACCATGCAACCAGAAGGACGTTTAAAAATTTTAAAGTTTTTGTTTCTTTTGTCCTCTTCTAACACCTATATATATACCTGGCACAGACTGTATGTCCTTTATCTAATACATTTTAAACTACAGGCAGGACCGGGATAACCCTTTGGGTGGCCATGGGCTGAACTTGTTGGGGCGCCTATTTTACCAAAAAAAGAAGCAAATAAAAATTTTAAAGACAAAAAAAGGTAAAAAAGATAAATGATACTAACATAAATTAGACTGGGCCAAAAAATCGACTTTTTATGCAAAACTCGCAAATCGTTGATTCTTATTGAAAAAATTACCACTACACATATTTCTAAAAAAATTAAATTCCCTACTCTTCTCGTAAATTTTCCTCAAATAATACAGCTGTTTCCATGTATGTAATCAGGCTTTGAACATTGAACTATTTTTTCAATTTTGTTTCGTGAGTTTGATTTTTGTTACTACTACAAATATCAATATACTTATAAATAAATCAAAACACATTTTTAAAGAAAATTAAATGGGCTATAAAAAAGGTCTCTTAATATTTTTCAGTAGATGCACTCTTCCAAAAGTTATTCGATGTTGAAATTACTTTTAAATTTAACTTCACCGTCGAATACCTTTTGAAAGAGTGAATTTATTAAAACTTGTTAGAAGACTTTTTTTGTAGCACATTAAATTTCCTTTAAAAATATGCATTGAATTTATCTTAATATCAATATTTGTAGTAGTAACAAAGTAAGGCCTCTGACACGATACTAAGCTTCAGCGGCCAGCGTTGAGCTGGAAATATTAGAGCGCTGTCTTTGATCTTTATGCGAGAATAAAAGAACTTGTTTTCTTAATTCAGCCGCTCAACGCTGACGCTGGTTATAGTGCCTGAGCGTTAAGAGTCCGTAAGCGGCAAACCTTCGTTATTTTTGTAAAGGCTAAAAGTTTGTTAGTGCATGCTCCCAACATAGGTAGAAGCAATGGTGGACTATGAAGTTTGGCTAGCGGCTTTGGCAGGTACGAGGTACCCAAGGTTAATTTTTTTATCTTTGGACAATCCACGAAGGCTGAAAGCCTAAATACTAACGTACCGTGGGTGTCTTAAGCAGGGTAAGAGGAGGTTTGTTAACACGGGACTTAAAAACTTGAAGATTTGAGAGGGAAGGAAAGACCTCCGCTGGCAGCAGGTTCCACAATCTAGAAACTCTAGGAATAAAAGAACGAACAAAGTGAGAAGTTCTGGTTAGTTCTGGCCTGTCCAGTCGGACCGTATAGGGATGCATACGTGCGGAACCACGAGTTTCTCTGTTGGGAACCGTGAGTGGAGGAACTATACTGGACAATTCTTCAGAGCAGAAGCCATGGAAATACCTATAAAAAACCGATAAATCCCCCACAGCCCGACGATGGGCAAGAGAAGGAAGCCTTTCTGTAAGTGAAGGATCATTAATGAGACGAATAGCTTTTCGTTGAATAGAATCAAGAATGCTTAGGGTTGTGGGGGACGCCATGCACCAGATGCGGGAACAATATTCCAAGAGAGGTACGAATTGGGAAACATATAAAGTGTATAAATTAGAAACGGAAAAATACTTTTTGACTCGAAAGAGAAATCCAAGCTTTCTTGAAGCTGCCGTGGCTATAGATACAATGTGTTTATGCCAGTTAAGGTTACTTTCAAATGTGACGCCCACAAGATTAAAGGTGTCTTTGCTCTGTAAAACTTGGCCGCTTATAACTAGAGGATGAGTATTTGATGACTCTTTTCGCGACAAGGAACATGATTGTGTTTTAGATGCATTAAAATGGACGAGATTTTTAGCGCCCCAATCCAATATTAAATTAAGATCCTGCGAAAGAGATATCTGCAACGCTTTGCGTTTGTTTTCCAAGTCAGGTTAAGTGATGGGTTTAGGAACCTGAAAACTGGAGTGAAGGGTACTATCGTCGGCGAAACTATGAATGGAATTAGTTGTGGACGAGAGAAGGTCGTTGATGTGAAGAAGAAACAATGTTGGTGCCAGAACTGAGCCCTGAGGGACTCCAGCATTTACTTGGTGAAAGCTTGAAGAATCGCCGTCCACAATAACTGATATACGTCGATCAGATAGATAACTAGAGAGCAAAGTACAGAGTTTAGTTGAAATACCATAGGAGGGAAGTTTAATAAGAAGTGCGGCATGCCAGACCTGGTCAAAAGGTTTGGATATATCAAGAGCAACGATCTGGGACTCACCTAGAAACTCAAGAGACTTATTCCAACAGTGTGATACGAAGGAAAGAATATCTGCTGTAGATCTTTTGTGACGAAATCCATACTCCCTTATGAATTAAAACTTAACTTTCGTCATTTAGAAAAAGCTGAATTTTATATATGTTACTTGGGTACCAGTTAAAAGATATTTTCTCAGTCGCCAGACAGTTTTGACACTTCCAAACCATTGGCAGACCAATATTTTAGGGTGGACTAAGGAAGTCCAATATTTCTGTTATTTAACAAGATATGACAAAATGTCTTATAAAAGAGTTGTAAGGTTCCAAATTGGCATGTCTTGAAAATATTTTGATGTACCTATAGAGGGTGTCCCAAATTTTTTTTTTTTTAAACTAACCTTACAGCAATAACTCTTTTATGGGACACTGTATACATAGAAATATTTTTGGGACATGTCTATTTGGAAACCCAACTACTTTTATTGAGAAAATATCTTCTAATAGGCACCCAAATAACATAATATAAAAATTCTGCTTTGAGCTTAAGGTTTTATTACTAATTAAATCCACTCTTAATAAATGCACTTGGATAAGTAAATATAACTAATGAATACGCAAATTAACATCCAACAACGTATGTTAATTGACATGTTTAACTACATTATAATTTATTAAATTTTTATTCATTTTCTTTTAAATAAATCCTGGCGCCCACAAAATTTACATATTTTATTTTAAGTTAGTAGATATTTCTTTAAGGTTTCGAAATAAAATTTACATAGTCAATATTATTGTCATTTATACTAATAATTTATTTTTGCTAGAAGATGGTGTATTCTTATAATAATTTTGACAAAATTTATTATACCTGATATGTACAGGGTGGCTCGAATTCGACGCTCATCATTGCAATTTCGGAAACCGTAAGAGATGCAGGATCGGTTAAATGAAGGCAAAGTTGCGCAATTTGATGCTCAATAAAATGCCGTTTGGCGTTTTAAAAATTCCGAGTACTTCCGAAGATATTCGAAAAAAACCGGAATTTTCAATTTTGGTTTCTATTGTTTCCTGGCTATATTTGTTAAGATAACTTAAAATGAAAAACAGGTTTTCATGGCCACTTTCTTTGCTCTATAATTCAGTGTGATTAAATATTGAATCTGACGTTTCGGCTTATGGCGACCATCATCAACTTAATTTTTTTAAATACGGACCTGATATTTTTTCAATTTAATTAAATCCTTTCATCATCCTTAAAACACTATATATCGGCACTTTGATATTTGCCGACGTTTCGTACAGAAAATTCCATCACCAGAATATTGCATATTTATTTCACTATAATACGGCCCTGAACTACATTTTTAGGTAAGAAGGTAAAAAAAAAAGAATAAACTTATTACATATTCGTAATCTTTTTATTGCAACTCATTGATATCTAACAGCGGAAATTACTTTATTAACCGAAAATTTCATGAATATTAGACATACGATACAAAAGGTAGACAACAAATCAGTTTACATAAACAATTTGTAATACTATCTTGATGCCCATATTAAAAATAAACATAAATTAATCACTATTATAAGTGTTCAAAGAGATAACCTTCCGCCTCGATGCATTTTCTTGCTTTGCTTTATATTTTTAATACAGCTCGATTAATTGTTCTCGCAGGAATGGCAGCGACTTCCCTTATCAAATTTTGTCGTAGTACTTAAAGGTCGTAAGGTGCATTTTTAAATAAACGGTTCTTAAGATATCCCCAAAGGAAATAATCTAGGGGACTTAGATCTGGGCTCCTAGCGGGCCATCTTGCAAAACCATTTATTAGAAAATATATGGTAAAGGAATTGAGCTACTTCTTTTCATTGTGGGCAGGAGCTCCATCTTACTGCCACCATATTTCTTGAAATACTGCCAAAGGTTGATTATCTAGGGCGTCTAAGACATCATTCCTAATAAAATTTAGATATCGTTCGGAAGTTAAGGTCCCTTCGTAAACGAAAGGTCCAATAATTTTGTTCCTCCACATACCAATCCATACATTAAATGAAGTTCTCCCTTGTATTCGTACCTGCTGGTTAGTTTCTGTTAATAAAGTAATTTTCGCTATTAGATATCAATGAGTTGCAATAAAAATTATGAATATGTAATAAGTTTATTCTTTTTTTATCTTTTTACCTAAAAATGTAGTTTAGGGCCGTATTATGGTTAAATAAATATGCAATATCCTGGTGATGGAATTGTCTGTACGAAACGTCGGCAAATATCAAAGTGGCGATATATAGTGTTTTAAGAGTGATGAAAGGATTTAATTAAATTGAAAAAATATCAGGTCCGTATTTAAAAAAATTAAGTTGATGATGGTCGCCGGAAGCCGAAACGTCAGATTCAATATTTAATCACACTGAGTTATAGAGCCAGAAAAAGTGGCCATGAAAATGTGTTTTTCATTTTAAATTATCTTAACAAATATAGCCAGGAAACAATAGAAACCAAAATTGAAAATTCCGGTTTTTTCGAATATTTTTGGAAGTACTCGAAATTTTTTAAAACGCAAAACGGCATTTTATTGAGCATCAAATTGCGCAACTTTGCCTTCATTTAACCGATCCTGCGTCTCTTACGGTTTCAGAAATCCCAATGATGAGCGTCGAATTTGAGCCACCCTGTACAGGGTGGGTCAAATTGGACACTTTTAATAAAAAACCCATGTTTCTGTAACTTTTACGAAAAAAATTACCACCATTAGCGAAAATCCAATTTTTAAGCCAAACCTATTGGTGAAAGCCGCAATTTCCAAATGTTGTGTAGTTTACTCGCTACAGCGTGTTTTTATATTAAAATACTTTTTCTTTTCATTTAACGAAAAACAAATTATTCTAGCATATTAATGTAAACAATTATTTTAGCAAATAGAGGTAAGTAAAAGAAGCTAAGTTTAAGCCTATGAGCAGAAAACTTACACTTGTTTTCTATCTCCGTCATACTTCATTTATCTGCATAAGTTAAAATAATTGTTTTTTGTTTTGCCCACACTGTTGCCATTTTTTCTTTACTTCACAATTAAAAGTGACACTTCCTTGATCAATATTATTGACTTGTGTGAGGGCCACCATTTCTTTTACCATTCGCGTTTTTTGTCATGTTCATACAGATGCGAAATTCGCCGAAATTCTAGGCAACAATCAACAACATAACCTACAAATTTCTATATTGTTTTTATTTCGGTGGTGACGCTACTCTTGAGTTCTTTTGAGATTTTCTTAGTTTTTTCTTTTAATAATATAACATTTATCTGATATGATGAATAAAGAATATAGCACATTTCTTTAGCAACTAAGACGTAGAAACGCTGCAAATTATTTATAAATAAAAAGGGCTAGAAAAATTAATATACATTCAAATCAAAAACACAAAATACTTAAGAAAATGAACAAAAAAATAACGTTCCAAACAGCTAATAGAATGACATAAAAATAACAATAACAAAATTGTTTTTGAAAGGATATATGACAAATAACCTCTTGTTTCTACACACGCGAATATTCGCCAGAAATAAAAATGATCTCAAGTTTCCCGCCCACTAAATTTTAAATTTTGCGAATTTGCAACATCTTTAAACTATCCTTATTTTGAATTACCCGCCTTTAATTTTATGTGAAATTGACCAATGAGAATTAAATTCGCGTTTCGCAATTCGCTTTTCGCGTCTGTATGAGCTTTAAAGCGGACCAAAGATTTGTACCCTAGATAGCTTTAAAACTATTAAAACAGCTTTAAACTGTAGACATACTCTTAAAACATAATTTTATTACAAGAAATAAAATTATTTAAATTAAAGAAAACAAAACTCATGCAACAGTGCATAAAAATGCCTTTTACGACATTTCGATTCGGTTTAAAAACCATAACATAAAAAGTTGTTTTCAGGTTTCCAATCTTTTTTGGCCGATCTTTAAAACTGTGTTAATTTACAAATAAAAGACCCTGGCCTGAGTTTTATGAGCTATAAGATTCACACCCTTAGTTTTTTTAGCCAATTTATCTTCTATAAAGAATGAAAAGGGATTCATAAATAAAAATCTAGGCGGGGCATCCGTATTTTACCTAATTGCCTCGATGGTTTAAATCAGGGGTGTCCAAACTAGATGGGACCCAGGGCCAATAAAAATTACTGAATACTTTGGTGGGCCGCAAGATATTTGAAAAAATAAAAAAACAATTTATAAAGATATCGTTATTTTATTATCTACTTTTTTATTAATTTGTCTTTTACAATTCTGTCAACATCAACCTCAATATTAGTGGTAGCTAGGCGCAGTGCATGTTTAAGTGAAGTGTCTGTCAATGAAGACCTGTATTTAGACTTAATAAACTTCATTGTCGAATATGCACTTTCACATAGGTAGGTACTGCCCATCATCGAGCCCATTTTTTGTCCGAAATTCGTCAGTTTCGGGAAACGTTCACCGAGGAGTTTAAAAAATTCAATTCCCGTTTCTGTTCTGCCCTTGTAAAAGGGGTCTGATTGCAGATCACACAGTTCCAGTTGATAATCAATCTTTACAGTCTCAACTGCGATCGTTAGTGGATGAGTGAAGAGTGCTATATCACTCTCAATTTTTTCAAAATCTGCAAAACGCCGCTCAAATTCAACTATTATTTCGTCCATGTATTTAAGGTGGTCCAAAAATTACAGTCTTCAAAATTTTTCATCTCTAAATAATGTTCTTTACAACTTGGAAAAAAAGAAAATCATTTTGTTGTAGAGACGTTTTGAACAATTTTAGTTTACTTCTGAATCCATTCACATTTCCATACATGTTGGCTATATTGTGGTTTTTACCTTGCAATTTTAAATTTAATTCATTCAAGTGTTGCGTCATATCAGTTAAAAACGCAAGATCAGCCAGAAACTGCGGATCTCGCATTTTATCTTGTAGTTCAGAAGTGTCAGACGATATCTCATTTTTTAGAAACAAAGGTATTTCTTTTCGTAAGGCAAAAGCGTTGCAAGCACTGGCCAGCACTTAGCCATCTGATTTCTGAATGCAATAGTAAATCTCCATAGTTTGCATCGATTTCACATAAGAAGTCTCTAAATTTTCTATGTGTCAATGACCTGTTTCCACCTCTAATCAAATTGGTTATCCTTGTAACAACTTTCATAGCATTCATTTGGCGCAATGATTTTCCACACAAGGCTTCTTGGTGTATGATACAATGGAACAACGGGCAATCAATGCCATTTTGTATTAGAAGTCCCGCGAATCCTGTCACTTTCCCGGTCATAGCTTTTGCCCCATCGGTCACAATACAAGAACACTTACGAAATCCTCCATATTCTACTATAGTTTTGTTAACTGCTTCAAATATATCACTGCCTTTAGTTGTTCCATGAAATGGTATTAAATCCAGCATTTCTTCCGTGATTGTAAAATCTTTGGAAATGCAACGAATGAAGATTATTAATTGACTGACATCGGTCTGGTCGGTACTTTCATCCAAACATATTGAATAATATTCGCAATCTACAAAGTAATCACATAAACTTTTCGTAATATAATTACCCATGTCCTCTATTCGTCGCGCCACCGTTTGATGAGATAATGCCACAGATTCAAACTTTTCCGCTAATTTCGGCTGCATAAAGCGTTTAGCCATTTCAACTGCGCATTTTTTTATTAAAACTCCATCACTAAATGGTTTTTTAGCTCTGGCTAATTGTAATGAAACTTCATATGAGGCAGCCAAGCTTTGTTCATTTTCAGTACTTACTTTTGAAAACATACTTGTTTGCTGTATTAGTTTTTTTTGTACTCAGCCACCATAACTTTTCTTGCTTCACCGACATGTTTTTTATACTTTTCTTCATGTAAAGAAGTATAGTGTCGCTTAACATTATATTCTTTACTTACAGATAAAACTTGCATACAAATCAAACACTGAATTTTATTGTTATTGTTGGAGATAAAGTAGTCTAACTCCCATTTCGCATTGAATGAACGTTTTTCTTCACTTAACTTCCTCTTCTTTGTAGACATAATGATGTTAAAAGTTTTTTATACTCAAACACAAAGCGAACAACGTAATACCAAACTTTAAAATAATGTAGTCTTTATTGAGAGTAACCTTGCGTAATCAAAACTTTCGTCGCGTTGAATGACAAGTGACAAACAAATGCCCAATGAACGATGCGCGGTAGGTACCTATCTTGCGTTCAGGGAATTCCCCGAATTCTCGAGTGAATAGTGATGAGCAACGTGATCGAACATACCCAAAATATTCGATTTCAATGCGAGAAAAATAATTTGCTCCTTAATTTTGGAAACCGGACTTTTTTTTGAAGTCGATTAAAAAGGTTCTATGGGCCGCAATTAAACAAGCCGCGGGCCGCATGCGGCCCGCGGGCCATGGTTTGGACAGCCCTGGTTTAAATTGAAGGGATCTTTTTAAAGTAAAATATTACGGGTCATCTAAAGTGGCCAAACAGGGTATAATCCCTGGGCCAGAATTGAAATTGACTTCAGGATATTAACACTTTTAAGACCTTTTAAGGGTTCCTTGTGATGAGTCTACAACGAACATTCATACCGCCATAAATGGAAGCGGCGCTTTAACCCAGCCTGTCAATATCAAATGTTTCGGAGTGTCGGAGTGGGCAAACGCGTCACTTTTATTGTCGAACAATTTCACCACAATGTTTTACATGCAATTTCTAAACATTGTACCAGAGACAAGAATGAGACGAGCAACTAAATGTAAATAAATTATCCGAGAGAGAGATAGCTGCTGGGCCTTCCTTGTCTGTCTTCAAGGAAGGTAAACGCAGATTGCGCGTGAGTCGACTTTATCGTTTGCCCGCCAAATTCAAACTATATAGCTGTGCTATTTTCGCCCTTAATGTTAGGTACTTGTTTTTGTTTCCTATTAATATAAAATATTGGGGTTTAGTTCAATAATTACACACACCTAATTAAAAATGTCATTTATTGGTTTTTATAAAGATTTTTTCTTACAGATAACCATGTCAATATTACCTTAAATTATCTGTTAAAAAGCACAAATTTAATATTTACACTGTGATCACTAATACAAGTCAATATTTAAAGTCCAATTAAAGGTAAAAACCACGAAACACACAATAAATCACAGAAAATGTAAACAAACTGTCCAAACAAATCGGCCATTAAAAATATGAAACACAAATATCGAATAACATTTCGGCGTGACTGCCTGCGGCAACGTTGTCAAGTTAAAAATATTCGATTCATGGTATATTTTCTTTCTCTTAATTAGATGTGAGCCAAAAAGG
The DNA here is from genome assembly GCA_014170235.1 of Listronotus bonariensis. NCBI lineage: Eukaryota > Metazoa > Arthropoda > Insecta > Coleoptera > Curculionidae > Listronotus > Listronotus bonariensis. Next base: position 44,624 of record JACEGR010005526.1, read on the forward strand.
ACATTAAAGTTTACATGCAGAAATTGTAAAACAACTTGACAACCAGGGCAAAGCGATGATTGCTCCATCTACGATAGCCTGCCATGATGAAAGACAAAGACATATTTATTGGAACTTGCGTTAAACCAGAAAGAGATAAATACAATGGACAAATTGTTAGGACCAGTTACTCGTCTCAATGTTGTCTCTGATTGTACCAAAATCGTAAGTGTTAGAGTCAGGAAACCATAAGACCCACGGACATATTTTGGGTATCGGATTTTACGATTTTCGGGCAGTTTTTTTATCTTTTCTATTTTTTATTACTCTACAGGATGTTTTAAAATTCCCCACAAATATTTTAAGGTCGTGTTTTCAAGGTCAAAGAAAGACATTTTTTATAGGAAAAATTCGACCTCAGAAAGTGTCTCCTAGATACCCCGCATCTCAACCAATACATTTGATATAATTATATGTTAATAAAAGGTAAAATTCTTTGGGCATATGGCACATTAATGACAGTAAAAATAAATAAATAATAACCTGTTTTTTAACCATTTTCTTTTGGAGACTCCGTAATTTTAAACAATCAACCATGGTAGCCGAAATCTTACAGGTTATTATTTATTTATTCTTACTGTCAAGAGAATTATTGCAAGTTGCCTTATTAAGCTCGGGAATTATTAATACTGGCCTTATTTAAATAGTGCTTGTACTCATAATTTAGAGTTATTGCAAATCATGTTGACAGTACCATTAACCTAAAAAAAAGGGAAAAAATTAGTTGTTTTTCTTTATTGTCTTGTGTTGTAGGGTTTTGTTTAACACAATTAAAGAAATACATTTGAAAAAGCAAGGTTTTAGATATTTTTACTTCTAAAAACTTTTCGATTTTGTGCTCGGCAGCCGTTCGGTTTACACGAACAGTTCCGAATTTAAAATAAGACCAAAATAAGGCACGACCTAAAACCGACATAAATAAAGCCAGGCACTATCCCTATTAAGAGAGTCCTTATCCCATCATGCATCTGCGCAAGCTCAGATGTCAAAATAAGGCCGGTATTATTAGTGCCTGGCCTTATTTTACTGTGCAATATTTCTCTATTAATGAGCCGTATGCCCCAAGAATTTTACCTTTTATTAATGTATTTATATCAAGGCTCAAGAACCATTAATTTTTATATTATAATTATATGTTGAACATGTCCCAGTATATTTAGAAATTTAACTTTTAAATTTTGATGCATTTCCGACTGGACTGCATCGAATGCAACAATTTGAATACCTAAAATGACTTTATTATACATAACCCAAATTTTATACTAACATTTGTGAATGAATGTTAAAAAATTGGGTATGCATTTGTCTGGATTTTATGCAGGTTTTAATAATGTAAACAAAAATATTTTTGTTTTATTTATTAACCGAAATTTAGGCAAATTGTAGACGAATTTGCAAAAATCGGATTATGCAGTTGCTATGTTGTAGCAAAATTAGTTGGTGCACATGTTTAACTGCTTTTTGCATAACCTGTATTTTGTGAAAGATAAATGTGTAAACCGGGATATACACGGTCATGCAAACCTGAAACGCACTTGCATGAAAGCAAATGTCCAAAGAAGCTTTTGATACACACGATTCAGATGTACCTGTCAGTTCAGCATCAGTTCTGGCAGCTGGTGGTTAACTCGAACATAAAAGTAATTCAGCGAAAAGATTTTTTTATTTTTCTCAATGTATTCATTACTTTTAACTTCCAAAAGCAAGGATAACCTTGGTACATATCTATAAAATCACGCAATACATCTTCCTGATGCCAAAGAGCCATTTTGTTACCTCAAAACCAACAATATAACCCCGTAAACGACGTTCCTAAACTGAAATGTTAACTGACGTGTCCTACACATGCACAAGTTGCAAGACGCGCGCCACAAAAAATCAAACTCGGACATCGAGTCGCATGCCAAGCCAGATGTGGCAGTTTTTTAATACACACGGTCAAATTTGCGCGCGAGCTTTTGGCTTTTTGACAGATGTGACAGTGTTTGCATGACCGTGCATACCCCGGTTATATTATGTAACATGTAGAAAAAGCGGTATATAATTAATGTAGGTATTTAAAAAATATTCAATTAAATAAATCAGCACAACACCAAAGACAAAAGCATAAAATACAATAAAAACATTTTCTGGTACAAAAACTGATTCAAGAGATACCTACTGATATTAAAACTGGTAAATTCTTTACGCTATGAAAATTTTAATTTAATGTTTATATTTAGTAAACTAAAAAATATACATATATTGTATAGACGAAAATTTAAAAAAAAATCTGACTGAAAAAAATTAGTTTGTGCAACTCGTAGGAAAAGTATATACAGTGTGTCTACGTAAGTTGGCGTCAAATGGAAAACTTTTTATTATTAGTTTTACAAATAAAAATTATTCTGTATAAAAAGTTTTTCATTGTCCAAAATCTAAAAAGCAACTATCAGATATCAAATTGTGTCAGTGGAAAAATTAATTAATTCACAAATACTTAGGTACTTAGAAAAACACAAAATTTTGCATGACAGGCAGTATGGATTTCGCCACAAAAGATATACAGCAGATCTTCTTTCCTTCGTATCACACTGTTGGAATAAGTCTCTTGAGTTTTTAGGTGAGTGCCAGATCGTTGCTCTTGATATATCCAAAGCTTTTCACCAGGTCTGGCATGCCGCACTTCTTAATAAACTTCCTTCCTATGGTCTTTCAACTAAACTCTGTACTTGGCTCTCTAGTTATCTATCTGATCGACGTATATCAGTTATTGTGGACGGCCATTCTTCAAGCTTTCACCAAGTAAATGCTGGAGTCCCTGAGGGCTCAGTTTTGGCACCAACGCTGTTTCTTCTTCACATCAACAACCTTCTCTCGTCCACAACTAATTCCATTCATAGTTTCGCCGACGATAGTACCTTTCACTCCAGTTTTGAGGTTCCTAAACCCATCACTAAACCTGACATGGAAAACAAACGCAGAGCGATGCAGGTATCTCTTTCGCAGGATCTTAATTTAACATTGGATTGGGGCGCCAAAATTCTCGTCCATTTTAATGCATCCACAACACAATCATGTTCCTTGTCGCGAAAAGACTCATCAAATACTCATCCTCTACTTATGAGCGGCCAAGTTTTACAGAGCAAAGACACCTTCAATCTTGTGGGCGTCACATTTGAAAGTAACCTTAACTGGCATAAACACATTGTATCTATAGCCACGGCAGCTTCAAAAAGCTTGGATTTCTCTTTCGAGCCAAAAAGTATTTTTCTGCTTCTAATTTATACACTTTATATGTGTCCCAAATCCGACCTCTCTTGGAATATTGTTCTCATATCTGGGGCATGGCAACCCTAAGCATTCTTGATTCTATTCAAAGAAGAGCTATTCGTTTCATTAATGATCCTTCACTTACGGAAAGGCTTCCCTCTCTTGCCCATCGTCGGGGTGTGGGGGATTTATCGCTTTTTATAGGTACTTCCATGGCTTCTGCTCTGAAGAATTGTCCAGTATAGTTCCTCCACTCACGGTTCCCAACAGAGAAACTCGTGGTTCCGCGCGTATGCATCCCTATACGGTCCAACTGGACAGGCCCCAAACTTCTCACTTTGTTCGTTCTTTTATCCCATCCCTAGAGTTTCTAGATTATGAAACCTGCTGCCCGCGGGGGCCATTCCTTCCCCCGAAATCTTCAAGTATTTAAGTCCCGTGTCAACAAACTACCTCTTACCTCGCCTAAGACACCCACGGTACGTTAATATTTAGGCTTTTAGCCTTCGTGGTTTGTCCAAAGATTAAAAAAAAAAGTTATCTACTAGATTTACTAATATCAGAAATTGTTATAAAGAAAAGATGTTTATGATTAAAAATTACTTCTAAATAATATGTAATTTAAATTAGGTAAAAAACAAGACGAGATGAGAGAAAGTGGTCTCTAAAGCATGTTTGGTATTACTACTCCCAGCATAGATCCTTATTTTTCCTATGATTAAAATTTTAAACATTTTCCTGCTTTTTCCTTGCACTAAACAAGAAATCATTAGGATCTCTTAATCTGAAAATGAAAGTAGCCAAACAAATATTTCACGGTAACGATGTAATATCCGAAATTTTGGGCCCTACGTCATCTAAATCTGCTTGATTGCAAAGGTTATAAACTTGCTGCTTTAATTTCCTTTCGGCTTCCGTACGGGGCAGAAGGGCCTATATTTAATATTGAACAGGACCGGTTCTATTAGGTATCTTAAAATCAGTTATTTTTTTGAAATTGTTCAGCCATATAACAAGTTTATATAGTTTGACATGTTTTCCTGAAAAAAAATTAAACAAAAGATACAAGTAAGAATATAGATATTTGTTTAATAATTTTATAAATTACACTTTTATGCAGGGTATCCGAAAAGTCACCGATTATATTGAAAAGGCTGAAGAAACAACTCATAAGGGGTCGTCCAGAAATACCTGAGGCGTTTTCTTCAATTTTTGACTCCTTTCCTCCTCCTCTGGTGAGATTTGACAAGATTTGCTTTAATCCCCCATCTCTCAATCTCGTGAGATTTTTTGTATAATTTCTTAAATCAAAATGGACTTTGTGTTCGCCAAAAGATTTTGAAGAACAAAGAGGAAAAAACAGGCCCTTGACCCAAAAAGTTAGTTTTGGTTGCTACCGGATAACATATGTATTTTTCCTGCGGGATCTGCTCAATTATATTTCCGTTTCTAGTGGAAAAAATTACGTAATATTTACACAGACCCTTCCTTTTTCATAGTGAGATTAAGTGAGATTCAACTCGACCCCCTTTCTCCCCCACCCCCTCTCAAATGCCACATCATAAACAAAAACATAAAATAGTTTTCGAGATATTGGCCCTTATAAATAAAATTTTCACAATTTTGAATCACCCTGTATATTATTTGGCGATTTGACTTATTATTGCTTCTGCTATTTCAGATAAAGCAAAAGTTTGTATGATGAATCCCTCTTTTAAAATATCAAAAATAAAAAGTTTCAGCTATAGTTAAGCCCATCCATGGAACCACTGTAGATATTGTAAGAGAACTTTTAGTTTATTATAGATCTTGATCAATAAAATGGCTATTCAGTGCTTTAACACTGAAATCAAAATATAAAAACAATAATTTCTTTAGAAAGATAATCAAACATCTGATTCAAAAATAACGATTTGCCAGAAAAGATATATATAAAGATTGTATCTACCAGGTACCATGCCAATGTGGAGGGTCGTACATTGGAGAAACAAAACGCCCTTTAAATGTAAGACTGGCAGAGCACAAACAACACACACAGAGGGGGGGAACATCGACTCAGGGATCGCTGACCATGTTTGGTCTCAACAACACAATATCAAGTGGTCCAGAAGCACGGGTTGTTCACAGGGAACCACATTGGAGAAAGCACAAATTTAAGGAAGTCGTCTTTATTGAAAACAATAATAATGTTTTTAGCAATCCAAGTGTGGATATACCAAACATTTGGAAACCACTATTAAAGAGTACTAATGCCGGCGCCTTAGGTGAGCAACCCCACGCTTGACCGAACCCAACTCCATCAAGGGTGAATGATCTTCCCCATTGTATTTAAACTCAGTAGCTTTAGGAATTAGGTTTAGTTTACACTTGAGAACGGACAAAGATAGTACTGCCCGAAACGTTGTGTGAATAAATTAATAAAGACAATGGAAGTCCGAAATTCTTCTTTTACTACTGAATCATTGTCTTCCACATTCAGACAGACAAAAATCTTTATTTTATTTAAGAAAGTATCACTCTTATTGAAAGACCCTTTATAATAAAAAGAAAAATACCACATTTTATATGATTTTTCAAAACACTCTGTATATTAAGGTAAAAAGAATTACGACAACAAGTACGTTTTTTAAACACGCTATATATTACTAATAAAAAGACGTTTAAAAAAAATACCGCACTCTGTAAAAAAAAATCATACTTTTTACGACACAGCTTAAAATTATTATTTTTATTTATTTTTTACGACAAAAAAAGTTAGAGAGGACAAAATTTATAATTTAAAAGTAGGGCTTTAAATTAGTTTTATTTAAATAAAAATTAAAATTACTTACGTTAGTATGGCCAGAAATTTATTTTTAGTCCATCCCTGTACCATCCACATTTTCGTATGCCCTTCTCTGGAAATCAATTTCCATCGAGGCAGTAAACTACTTCAAATCTGACAAGGACGAAGGGATTTAGCAATCATGAGGGATATAGTCCCAAATGATTACTGGAGGTATTAGGAGATAAAGGAGTTGCACAAAAAGGCTGAGAATTTTAACAATTTAGAGGTATAATAAATTTTAAAAATGATTAATAAATAAAGATCAAAATTAAAAGATTTAAAAAGTAAAAACTATAATAAGTTTCGTATCATGTCAGACACTGCACTGAAATGTATTAAGTGTCCTTTTTTTCTGAAGCGTTTTATATAAAAAACGAAGAAAAAAGTCCTTCACTTTCAAATCGCGCCCTCTTCCCTGTGTTTTTCTTGTTTGGGCACCTAATAAAATTTTACCTCTTTTGACCCTTTCGATCGTGGTTTCTCTTTTCTGGTTTCCTGGACAAAATGCATAATTATTTCTTGTTGTTTGGTACCCTAACTGTCTTTTCACATAAAGCGGGAGCCGGTGTGACGAACCGACGTTATTGAAGTGTATCGAGTCTTATGAGGGTAAAGGTGTGCATACATATAATTTAATAATATAGATAGGCATATTCTAAGTTTACACGAGCACTGTAATGTGTATTAGCCAAATGCGAATTTGAATAAACCCATGTGTAAAGACTCTTCAATTAGTATTAGTCTTATTGCATTATAATAGTTGGAGTATAGGTGCGGGGTCGTGGTTAGTTCTGGTTTAGTTAAATCTTTTTTAATTCCTTAATTTAACCCATGACTAATACACACTTTATAAATCCACTTAATAAATCCAGGCCCACCTTTTGGGTACCAAACAAGAAGTTCCCAAGCCAGCATAAAACCTCTTCCCATTATTTGCTGTCCTTGGTATCACTAAATACAGATCGCAAACGCAACTGCTCACCGTCTACTGCACGTCGGTCGTGCTTTAATTTTGCAATTTTGCCCCCCTTGAAGGTGTCACACGGGGGCAGACACCCCCGTTTGCCCCCGCCCCCTTGATCAGGGGCTGCTAATAATTATTATATCGATTGTAGAAAACTAACTGAATTAAACTTGACTCTTGAGGCAGGGGTGTTATCGTTTTTGCTTCTTAGGGGCTCTAAATACCCGCAATTTTTTTAGTTCCTTATACTTTTGCACAAAAATACGGTCTGTTCCACAAATGGACCAAAATTTTTGAATTTTAAAACGAAATCTTGAGAAAACTGGTCGCATGGTTCTAAACTAATAAATACAAAATTTTACTTTAATTGGTATTATACCGGGCGAGTACTAACTGAAAATATGAAAAATGCTCGAAGGATAACTAATTTTATTTTTAAAAATAGAACAGAATTGTATAAGTAAATGTTGTAAAGAAATGAATTTTATGTCAAAATTTGAAGTTAAAACACCCTGAGAGTAAAAAATCTATTTGTCAACTTTTTACATTACGCATTACAACTTAAAGCTGCAGGAGGACATTTTCAGCATCTCATTTAGCCACTTCTTTAAGTTAAATTGCAGGTTAGTTTTTCTGTTTTTAATTTAAAGCACTCTGATGATTTTTATAACTTAACGTAGATAGAGGTCAGTAGCTGCAGCCCGTATTAAAATCGCAAATATCCCGAAACCAAACGAAATTCAAAAAAATGCTAAGTGACAAGTTTTGTTAGGCATTTAGTAAGGTATTATAATTCCGCTATCAAAATTTATTAAAATCAGTGGCGTACATGTTTTAATTAAAAAAATATTATGTGTCTACCCCACAAGTACGCCCCTGATAAAAATATAGCAAATTCCTTATAGTCAAAATATGCCCAATAATAAATGTACCTTTGTCCCAAATTTAAGCCAAATCGCTGGCGTAGTTTTAAAAATATTCAAAAAAGAAAGAAAAAATTAACCAAGTATTATTTTTGACTAAGGATATATATATATATATATATATATATATATATATATATATATATATATATATATATATATATATATATATATATATATATATATATATATATATATATATATATATATATATATATATATATATATATTGTTACAGACTTTCAAAAATGTGTTTAGGTTATAGAATTTTAGGAGAGTTAGGATCATTTAATTTAGTTTGTTAATTTATTTAAATAATTTACCTTAATTTTTCCAAGTTCTTTCATCACTTTCGAAGGTTTCCGAAAACGCCCGAATTATCCCTTAATAACTTTTATGCCATCATGTACTATGGAATTTTCACGATATTTCTCGAATATTCTAGATCATTCTTTACTCTTCCACCATACTATAAAAGGGCGACGGGAAACTTCGAGTTAGTCAGTATAAATTCGACTTTTGTGTTGTAAACTTCGAGACATTGACAAGAGTAGATTTTGTCGTTGTTGTAACCATAGTTACGTTCCATTGTTAATAAAGGTATAAAACGAAGACACGTGTTTTTATACGAGGTGTTTTGGAACATTTGGTGTCAGAAGCGGAACGAGGATACCCAAGGAAGCAAAGTGGTAAGAAGAGTGAATGCCAGTTGAGACAAGACAAAGACAGCAAGTAGTTATGGAGGAGTTAAGTGCACTAATTAAACAAATGATGGAAAAACAAGAATCCCTGAAAGAAGACCTAAAGAAAGAAATGCAGACAAGCCAAGAAGCCATGAAAGAAGACCTAAAGAAAGAATTGCAGACAAGCCAAGAAGCCATGAAAGAAGACATTAAAAATGAAATGAAGACCAATTTAGAAGAAATGAAGAAAAGTCAAGAAGAAATGAAGACAAATCAAAAAGAAATGAAGCGAGAAATCAAAATCAGTCAAGCAGAAACGAGACAACAAATCGAGAAAATTCAAAAGACATAAAAAAAGGACAAGAACAAATGAAGCAAGAGATAAAAGAGAAGATAGTAAAGATCCGAGAACACCTGAGGGGAGAATTTCATCAATGCCAAGATGAGATGAGAAAGGAAATGTTGCTTGAATTAAAACTTACAAAAGAAGATGTCAAAGAAGATATAGAAGAAATGCAACAGACTGTGCAGTTAGTCCAAGGTCAAATGCAACAAGAAGTGCAACAATTACACCGGCAAATTCAAAATATAGCCAGTACAGGTGTCGTTTCAGGATGTGGTACTCCAGCAACTGTTATGAAAACCACCAACTTTTGACGGAAAGGTACCATGGGTTACCTATCTTCGACAATTTGAAGCTGCTGCTGATGGTAATAAGTGGAGTTCCTCAGAGAAGGCCCGAGCTCTAGTACTTGCTCTTCGAGGAGAAGCCATGGAGGTGTTAAGAAACATCCCTGAAGAAAAGCAGTCCGACTATGAATCGATTGTCATGTTCTTAGAAATGAGGTATGGCGAAACCCATCTGCAAGAAGTTTATAAGGCGCAGCTCCAAGGGCGAAGACAGAAATACAATGAAAGTCTTCAAGAGTACGAAGCGGACATTGTACGTCTAGTTAATTTAACGTATCCATCGTACCCGGAAGAAATTAAGCAAGAATTGGCGGTAGGCAGTTTCATTGAAGGGCTGCGCGATCCGGATATGAACCAAGCATTAAGAATGGCCAGACTAAAGAAAATTTCAGAAGCTCTTGCCTACGCACTTCAGTTTGAAACGGCTAAGCAGACATCCAGAACTCAGGCAAGACTTCGAAGAACAAACTATGTACCAGAAGTCAGCAATCCAAATGATAATTTGACAACAGTAATACAACAGCTGCAAGAAATCCTACGTCAAAAACAAGTAGATGGAGACAACAAAAGCATGACCTTCCGTAGAAGAAATACTATCCGCTGTTGGAAGTGTGGTGAAGAGGGGCACATTCAAAGAAATTGTATCAGATCGAATGCCCCTGCAAGTAATTCGGAAAACTCCCAGTACTACCAAGCCCCATCAACAACAATAATTAGAGTATCCCGGCTGCAGAACAATGGCTCCAGCTTGGTAGTACCTGGAAATGTGTGCGGTCGGGACTGCGAAATGGTACTAGATACTGGTTCCACACATACCATCGTGAAGCCGAACATCGTAGCTCACTGTAAAATATTCCGCCCTGTAAAGAATTACCTTTTGGAAACTGCTAATGGAGAAGTTATACCAGTAAAAGGCATACATGAAGCCAGAATAACCCTAGGAACAACAACATTTATCCACGTCGTGTTTGTTGCTGACATCCTGGACGAAGTTATCCTTGGCCTTGACATTATGGAAAATAAGAAGTTTGTACTTGATCTTCCACAACGGGTACTGCGAACAAATAATGAAGAGATCGTAATGAGATTACCACGAAGCAGTGAAGCATCGATTCGAGAAGTTATCCTCACAGAAGATGTCATTCTACCTCCAAACTCAGAAAGCATCATACGAGCAAGGTTCGAAGACTCAGAAGAAGGTGAAATCGTTTTAGTCGAACCAGTAGAAAATTGTCCGTTATACGCTAAAGGAATTCTACCAGCAAGAACTTTGGCGCAAACCAAAGGAAATATGGTATTTGTGAGAATGATGAACCTGAAAGATTTCCCTCAACAGGTCAGAATGGGTGACAAAATCGGTACCTGTCAACCTGCTGCTATGATAGTTACCTATCCCTGTACCACACCTGCAGGGGTCTCCACACGTAAACTACCTGATGCTCTACAAGACCTGGTGATTTCATCAAAATCCTTTTAGACCCAGTCCAAGTATCTATGCTGGAAGAACTATTAAGAAGAAATCAAGATGTTTTCTCTTATCCGAAAAAGATTTGGGTAAAACCAGTGTAGTGCAACATCGAATAAATACTGGAGACGCATCACCGATAAAACAACCGCCCAGAAGAATTCCTTTAGCCAAGAAAGAAGAAGTTGAAAAGTTACTTGAAGACATGCAAAATCAAGGCATCATAGAACCATCCCAGAGCCCATGGTCATCTCCAGTAGTCCTAGTTAAGAAGAAAGATGGTTCCACCAGATTTTGTGTTGATTTCCGAAGACTGAATGACGTCACGAAGAAGGACAGTTTTCCACTACCAAGAATTGACGATACCCTAGACACACTAACGGGGTCAAAATGGTTTTCCACATTAGACTTAAAAAGTGGTTATTGGCAAGTAAAACTTCATCCAGAAGATAAGGAAAAATCTGCTTTCTCGACCGGGACCGGACTGTGGCAATTTAATGTTATGCCCTTTGGATTATGCAATGCCCCTGCTACATTTGAACGTTTGATGGAGTTAACACTACGGGGACTAACTTGGAAAACATGCTTAGTATACCTTGATGACATAATAATTCTTGGAAAAACATTTGATGACCATCTGAAAAATGTTGAAGAGGTTTTTCAAAAGCTTAGATCCGCCCAGCTGAAGCTTAGCCCAAAGAAATGTCACCTGTTCCAAAAAGAAGTCAAGTACCTGGGGCATATAATTACAGAAGAAGGAGTAAAAACTGATCCAGAGAAGACTGAAGCTATCCAGAACTGGCCTGTACCAAAGAACAAGCATGAAATTAGAAGTTTTCTGGGATTGTGTACCTATTACAGACGGTTCATACATGGGTTTGCCGATATTGCAAGACCATTACATCGTCTTACGGAAAACAACAACAGCTACGAATGGACTGAAGATTGTGAAGCAGCTTTTGTACACCTAAAGAAAGCCCTCTGCAATCCCCCGGTGTTGTCATATCCACAACCAAATCAAACATTTATTGTGGACACTGATGCGAGCAACACTGCTATTGGTGGAATTTTGTCACAGATGCAAGATGGCCAAGAAAAAGTAATAGCCTATTTTAGCAAAGTCCTTTCCAAACCTGAACGAAATTATTGTGTCACCAGAAAAGAACTTTTGGCTATTGTTAAATCCTTAGAGCATTTTCATAAATACCTGTATGGCCAGAAATTCCACCTAAGAACGGACCATGCATCACTTAAATGGTTGCTTCAGTTCAAAAACCCTGAAGGTCAGATAGCACGATGGCTACAACGCATTCAAGAATATGATTTCAAAATTGAACATCGAAGGGGACTGAACCATAAGAATGCTGACGCTTTATCAAGACGACCTTGCCCGGATGATTGTAAACACTGCAGCAGACGAGAAGAACATGAAGATCCTGATGAATTTCACTGCCGAAGAACACGTCTCCAGTGCTCTCAAGAATGGGATCCTAAGATCTTGGCCAAAGAACAACTAGAAGATCCCGATCTTGGAGACATTATCAAACTTAAGACAGAGAATTTGGAAAGACCACCATATCAGAAAATAGCCTCCAAGTCTCCAAGACATAAAGGGTACTGGGCCATATGGGACTCTTTGATTATTAAAGATGGCCTATTACAAAGGGTCTGGGAAAGTTCTGACGGCAAAACCCATAAACATCAGATAATCCTACCAACCAAAAGGATCCCTGAAGTATTGCAAGCCTTGCATAATGGTGTAGGAGGTGGCCATTTCGGAGTTATGAAGACTCTTGAAAAGGTTCGAGAAAGGTTCTACTGGCTGGGAAGCCGTGCAGACGTAAAAGACTGGTGCAGAAGGTGTAAGGACTGCGCTTCCAGCAAGGGACCCAAAACACGAAGCCATGGCAAGATGAAGCAATACAATGTAGGGGCACCTTTTGAAAGAATTGCCATAGACATAGCAGGGCCATTTCCAGTTAGTAAATCAGGGAATCGCTATATATTGGTAGCGATGGATTACTTTAGTAAATGGCCAGAAGTCTACCCAATCCCAAATCAAGAAGCTATCACTGTTGCCGATGTATTATTTCAACAATGGATTTGTCGCTATGGAGTTCCTAGAGAAATACATTCCGATCAAGGCAGAAACTTTGAGTCCGATCTTTTCAAGAACCTTTGTAATCTCCTGGGAATCCATAAAACAAGAACAACACCTCTTCATCCCCAGTCCGATGGTATGGTAGAGCGGTTTAACAGAACACTTGATAACTACCTGAAAATTAAAGTAAATGACCAACAAAGTGACTGGGATAACTGTATACAGCCGTTTTTATTAGCATACCGCTCCGCGATTCACGAAACTACTGGCGAAACACCTGCTAAAATCATTTTCGGAGCGGAAATATGCCTTCCAGTTGACTTGCTTACAGGACGACCTTCCACCAATGAAGAACCAGCAGAAGACTATGTAAGTCAACTAAGTAAACAGCTACAGAGGATACATGAAGAGGTGCGTACCAAGTTACAAAAAGGAAGTGACCGTATGAAATCCCGCTATGACTTGAAAGCTAACCATCAGGGGATTTGTCGTCGGTGAAAAAGTTTGGTTATACAATCCAAGAAGAACCAAGGGGCGTTCACCGAAACTACAGAAGTCATGGGAGGGACCATATAAAGTGGTGACACGGCTTAATGATCTGGTGTACCGTATACAGAAGAGTCCACAGGCAAAGATGAAAGTAGTACATCTAGAAAGGCTAAGCCGTTATCAAGACAGTGAAGATACTTGATCGAGACGATCAAAACTTGGAAGGGGGCAATGTTACAGACTTTCAAAAATGTGTTTAGGTTATAGAATTTTAGAGAGTTAGGATCATTTAATTTAGTTTGTTAATTTATTTAAATAATTTACCTTAATTTTTCCAAGTTCTTTCATCACTTTCGAAGGTTTCCGAAAACGCCCGAATTATCCATTAATAACTTTTATGCCATCATGTACTATGGAATTTTCACGATATTTCTCGAATATTCTAGATCATTCTTTACTCTTCCACCATACTATAAAAGGGCGACGGGAAACTTCGAGTTAGTCAGTATAAATTCGACTTTTGTGTTGTAAACTTCGAGACATTGACAAGAGTAGATTTTGTCGTTGTTGTAACCATAGTTACGTTCCATTGTTAATAAAGGTATAAAAACGAAGACACGTGTTTTTATACGAGGTGTTTTGGAACAATATATACAAATTTTACCAAAAAACGTTTCCAAAATTTGTGGCTCGTTTGTCCTCTTGTAACACCTATTCTGGGACACACTGTATATCAATAATTCTATCCTAATTTTTTTTACATTAGAAAGATGTAGGTTCCAGTTTATTAAATTCTTAGAAATAATTAAAAGAAATCAACAGATATAACTGCCTTAAAAGATGATGAGATCATATTAATTATGAAAGTAATCGCCGCCTGTCAATCAAAAATTAGTTAAATAAATTAAGCTGACTAAATAAATATGGAACAAAGTAGAAATCTTCTTGTATACAGTTTAAGTTGCTGGTTTTTACTATTTTACCGTTGGCAAAAATAATTATCTACTAATTCTTACACCGACTTCAGTAAGGCATTTGATAAAATAAGTCATAATCTTCTACTCGTGCGCCTTGCGGAGGTCGGGTGTGACGGGCAACGTTTTGAGTCTTATTTAAGGGATAGATCACAGTATGTGTCTTTGCAGGGCTTTAATTCCGAGCCTTTCAATCCCACGTCAGGAGTATAGTAAGAACATTTTAAAAGCGCAAATTCGGTACCCTTTTCAAAATAATACATAAAAAGGCCGCCTGCAATCGGACTATTTTATAGAAAGGCGCCGATATCCTTTACAGCGACGCGCCGATACACTATGGGATAGAAATCCATTATTTTGGCCAAAAAGCAACTTTGAAATTTTAATGGCTCATGCTGTGTATTTCAAAGTAGATACTCCAAACTACATGTACGCAAAATATAATTGTTTAATAAAAAAGTAAAAGAGTTTAAATAATAAGAGCTATTATTGTTGTGTTTCCGATGCAGTCTCACGAAGTCTCGCTACTTTTGTCAATGATTTTTTTACCTTTTTTTTTAACAGTTTTTGTACTTACGACTGTCTTCCTACTTTTTGCTACTTCTGAGTGTAAGGACAGATACAAGATTTTTATAATTTACAAGGTTTTCCATTTTAAAATTTAATATGTTTTGTCCTACAATGTATATTCTAAAAGATAAAAGCATTCTGATGAAAGATATGGATTCTACAGGATCTACCCAACAAAACAGTGTTTTTTATTTATTTTATACGTTAAAAAATAAAAAAGTTTGGGAAGATCTCTATTACGCTTCTAAGAATAATTTAAAATTATTTTTCAGATTTGGATGGTTATATTTCGAAACTAATTGAGATAGGCAAATCAGATGTAGTATTTTTAAAGCATTTTAAAAGATTTTTTTGGTGGTGATATAATTTTCAGGGTATTCCATTTAAAAAAATCATACCTATTGTCGTACCCTGTATATCATATGAGATAATAATCATCGGATTTCTGATTAGAATACTACCGAATTAACCAAACAAGCTGACATTTTAGTTTATTTTGTACAATAAAAAATAATAATGTTAAGGGGGTGTAAATTTATAATAACATATAATAAGTTTTAGGTTTCCAAAAAGCATTTGTAATAATTTATAATATTTTATCAGTAAAAAGCACCTCATTTTAAGTTAGATTGGTAAGTTTCTGAATTTTGACCAAAAAAATTTATTTTCTATCCCATAGTGCGATGACTAGCTGCATTAACCGGCATATCATAAAAGAAATATAGCAAAGGCGGCCGCGAAGACAAGCATGCCGATTTATTTGCTTTAACTTTTTGTAATTTTTTTACTTATCAAAGAGCACCGAATTTACATTTTTAAACTGTTTCTTCTATACCTCAGGGCTCGCACCTGGGACCTTTATTTTTATTATTTATATAAACAAAGATTAAATCCTGTTTCCGACATTGTAAATTTTCACTTTACGCAGATGATTTAAAGGTGTTTAAGGATGTACGTAATATTAATGACTGTCAAAGTAGTCAAGAGGACCTGGAGAGTTAGTAGAATTTTGTAACCAAAATAGTTTGTTTTTAGAATTGAAATAAATTACTTTTTCACGAAACAAAGTGGAAATTCCTTATAAACTATACAATTGGTAATGCTGTACTTCCAAAGGTGGAGCATGTGCAGGACCTAGGCATGGTTGCTACCACTGCGTCCAGGATGTTGGGATATGTTATGCGTGTCAATTATTTGTTTGTACAACTCTTTTGTTTTAAGCAAATTAAACTTTGGTAGTATCATTTGGAATCCAAGGTATGCTGTATACATAGATCGGCTTGAACATATTTAAAATAGGTTCCTAAAACTTATTTCTTTTAAAGGGTTTCATCGAAGCGATGCTACACTGGCTCAACAGCGCTTTCATGTCTTAATCCTTTCTGCTAGAAGAAGTATTTGAGATGTGTTATTTTTATATAAAAATAATTACTATTGACCCCTATGAACTGGCCGGTCGCCTGAAACAAATTTATTTTTACCATACATTTCCAGACTATCAAATAAGATTCGACGAATAGGAAATAAATTTAATATTCGCACAATCTTTAAAAGACAAAACACCATTAGATCTTAATTAACAAAAACAAAACCATACAACTTAAATGAAAATACAAAAAATGTCATTTATAAAATACCTTGCGAATGCGATAAGTTTTATATAGGTGAAACTTGTAGACCATTAGCTAAACAAATAAAAGAACACAGATCATACATTAAAAACACAGAATTTCATAAATCAAAAAATCTGCCAACACGCATCTGATAACAATCATAGAATAAACTGGGATGCTTCGAGTATTTTAGCAAAGGAAACTTGTTCTTAAAAACGCAAAATCAAAGAAAGTGCGTATATATTATTAAATAAAGATAATTGTGTAGCATCAATTTCAGTTAATTTAAATAACACTTAGTTGCCTTTGCTCGATACTGAAGTATCTTCAGGAAAACTAAAAATCAATTATCTCATTACCTTTTTTTGTCTTACAAATAATAAATACACCAGTTACTTATGTCACTCATGACAAATATGTCAAACTATTTTCAATTTGCGATACAAAAATAATCTAAAATTTTAATTATTTTTATTTAAATATTAGTTAATATTTTATTTTTATTTTTAACTTAATTTTTAACTTGACAACGTTGGCAGACTTTCCATCGAAACGTCGTTTTTTAATTTAAATTTGTTGGGTTTTTTGGGGGTTTCTCTTTTATTTTGTTTCAGGCGACCGGCCAGTTCATAGGGGTCAATAGGGCTGAACAGGGTCAGCTCGTATGCCCCAGGACCAGGACCGAGGCGGTCCCATTTTTCCAGGCGTGTACCCAACAAGAAGACCATCCAATTTCATACAAAGCTATTTACCAATTTTCAAGGGAGCAGTTTACGTCTGGCAGCCTTGTTAAGAAATTATTATAAAATAATTTCGACGGAAAGCCACTTGAACCTACGGGGTAAAAAATGTTTAAATGTGCAACCTTTTTGAGAGTAAAATTTTAAAATTTTATTTTTTAAATTTTTATATAGCCCTAATGAAAATAATTATTTTATATTAAATAATTCATTATTAATTTATTTCGCTTAAAGTAAACTAATTAATTTTTATTATATAATTGCAAGAACAGAATAGTTCTTCATAATATATAAAATGTTTAAAAAAAAATTAAATAATTATTACATATATTTATTCTTGAGTAAAGCTAAATAATATTTTGTTTATACAGGGTAATTTAAAAATCGATTACGAGACTTAAGGGGTGATTCTACTTGACAAAATAAGGGTAGAGCTTCAAATAATTTTTTTTAAAAATGTCATTCGTTTTCGAGTTATAAGCCGTCAAAGTTCCATTTTTATTTTGGTTTTTCGCCATATTGCATTTATTTTTAACCAATCCAGTTGATATTTGGCACACAAATCGAGCTTTGCAGATTCTAAAATTTTAAGACAAAAGTACTTTTTAAATACCGCCAGAGGATACTTTACCTAAAACTTAAAATTTATTTACATCTTAACTTTTATTTTGACAGATATCGCAAAGCTGGAGGCCCCATTTTATAGACAATCAAAAACTTAAAAAATAAGGTATTTTTTATTAAAGTCGATAAACCTTACCGTTTAGGCACCAATAGACATAAAGTTTTTAGCAATTTTAATTTAATTTCCTACATACATACAGGGTGTCCAGTAACTCAACCGATAAACTGTACGGGGCGATTCTACAACAGAAAATAAGAAAAAAAACTTCATATAAACATATTTCCTAAACGTCTTAGTTTTTGAACTACGGTGTGTTAAATATTAAAAAAAAACTTTTTTTTTAAATTTTTAAAAACTAAGACGACATATGTTTATATGAGGTTGTTTTTCTTATTTTTGCTGTAGAATCGTTTGGTTAGGTTTGTCGGCTGAGTTACTGGACACCCTGTATATATGTAGGTAATTTGATTTAAATTGATGAGAACTTGGATGTCTGCCTAAACGGTAAGGTGTATCGACTTTAATAAAAAGTACCTTATTTTTTAAGTTTTTGATTGTCTATAAAATGGAGCCCCCAGCTTTGCGATATCTGTCAAAATAAAAAAGTTATGAAGTAAATGAATTTTAAGTTTTAGGTAAAGTGCCCTCTGGCGGTATTTTGAAAAAGTACTTTTATCTTAAACTTTTAGAATCTGCAAAGCTCGATTGTGTACCAAATATCAACTGGATTGGTTAAAAAATAAATGCAATATGGCAAAATAACCAAAATAAAAAGTGAACTTTGACGGCTTGTAACTCGAAGCGAATGACATTTTGAAAAAAAATATATGAAGCTTTACCCTTATTTTGTCAAGTAGGATCACCCCCTTAAGTTTCGTGTGATCGAAGCTTTGAATCACCCCTCTATTTATATTTCCAGAAAACAAACTTAAAAAAGTCAATAATTACCAAAAACAAACTTGAATAATTTTGATTAGTTAATTAGGTTCCAGGACTACATTTTTTTTAATTGTGTCTTATCATTGTAATAATTAAATAAATTGGAGAATAAAACAGATTTCTGTCGCTGTGTGGCTTATCGTCTTATTACAATAAGCCCTTCTATTACAGTTTTATTTTGTCTTATTTTAACATCACACATACGTTTACCTGATTGTTTATTTAATTTTAATGACCACTGGTCTTAAACAAATCAATTATCTTGTGTTTAAATTAAGTAAACAAATAACCACAAAAAATAAAGCTTGAAGGACAGTCACGTACGCCAAGGACCAAAAAGGGATTATGACCTGCCTAGAATATAAATTAGTCAGAAAACCATTTCTGATGCACCCAAAATTGTATAATTTTTTCGTTGATGACTTATGTAACAATTAACTGACCCTTGATAGCTGCAGGTAGTAAGATTTTTGGGCGACAGGCAGTCTGGTAGATCTCTACCTGTCTCTCTAAATCTCAATATAATACAGAAACAGAGGCGTAGAGAATAGAATAGGTTTCTGTAATCGTCATTTTAGAACAAAAAAGTGTATTGTTAAATCCATCGATATTTCAGTTGTTTACCTTTTTAAAAACACCCAAATTTAGTCTAGATGTATTAGGTTTTGTCATACAAACAATTTAATTTAACCATTTTTACAAAAATATGCTTATACTCTATTTTTTTGCAAGAGATAGCAATAAAAATGTCTCAGGACGGTTAGAAGGTTGTAAACCATAGGCGCACCAGTCTCTGTGCAAAAAACAGGTAGAAATACACCGAATTGCGTTAAATAAGGATTATAAATTTTATATATATTTTAGTATCTTTCCGTATGTGCAACTGAGTGGTTATAAATTGTTAGAGTATTGTTCAAAGTATTACAGTATTGTAAAAATGGCTTCTCCGCAGAAACGCGCATGTCTCGGCCATTTAACTGTAAACGAAAAGCAGATTGTTAAAAACGTATTCGATTATACAGGGTGCGGCAGAATGGACTCCTAGCAAATAAAAAGTCTACTATAAAATATGAAGCTAAACTTTTATTATTTTCAAAAGAGCACACTTTAAGGTTTTTTAACTATGTTTTCAAAATTATATCGTGTAAGTGACGGCCGTTAGCAGCGACACACATGCGAAGGCGTTCCTAGAAGTTCCGCATCACTTTTATCACCATGTCTTGAGGAATAGCAGCAGTTTTATCTCGGATCGCTGTCTTGATTTAAAAAGTCAAGAACCAGTTGCCCTTAAGTTAACAACCCATTTAAAAATTGTTTTCCGGTCTGGAACAGAGGCATTCGGAGGCAGGAAACGCGTACAAAATGCTTTTAAGCTGGCTTAAAAAGACATTCAATCCTGGTTGATGCAGCAAAATATTGAACATCCTACAGATAGCGTCAAACTAGAGTTGTTGCAGCTAGTAAAAAGTGAAGTCGCCACAAATAAAGCTAAGTACACACGTTTTGTAATTGATGAAATAGCTAAGAAACAAAATATAACTGTATATCGGCTGCCACCTTATCACTGCGAACTAAACCCCATAGAACTTATATGGGCACAAGTGAAAGGTGAAGTAGCCAGAAATAATACTACGTTTAAAGTAGTAGATATAAAAACAACTATTTCAAATTGCCATATCTAATGCTTCCCCAGAAAACTGGAAAAAATGTGTCGAACATGTATTAGAAGTAGAAAATAAAATGTGGTCTTTGGATATAATAGTAGATACAACTGTTGAACCTCTAATTATTATACAAGTAGACTCATATATGACTCAAGTAGTGATAGTATGTCAGATATGGAAGAATGTGAATGACTAGATGTAGATTATGTAGCATATTTAATTAGGTATAGATTATATTTTAAATAATTATTTTTTGACTATGCATTTTTAAGGTGTATTATTAAAATGGTTATTATTAACTATAATTATACCAACTGTACAATATTGATATACTATAAATTTTAAAATAATTTTTTACACATATAAAAGAAACAAGATTTTCATTTTACCTAAACTGTTTAAAAGGGTAAGTTCCCAAAAACAAACTCAAGCGCACCGCCACTGTCAAGGTTTTTATCACATTATTCCCACGTAAATACGGGTAAACATCTGTTATTTCTTTGTATTTGACCCAAGAGGTTGACGAATATTAGAGCGGAGTCTGCCGGCCTAAAATTATGATACCTTATCAGTACATTACAGGTAAAATTGAAGTAAAATATTTATACTCGGACTAACACAGAAAGCGAATTGCCATAAAATTAAATGATTTATTACTATCGCTTGCAACGAAACAGGGTATAGAAATAAATAGAAATTAATTTAATACCAAATATTTTTTACTTAGAAACTGCCTGGTGTCCATGGTATTAGGTAAAAACCAATGTCATCCGATATTTCATTTTACCCATACTTGACCGGACTAACATCTTTCTCCCGATGGCTTCATTGTGGTTTCACACGTTCGACGAGTTTTCATGAGTAGAAGAAAAGTAAACCATCATGACTGTCTTTATCTACTAGCTATATTTAAAAAGAGATGGGGAATGTTCTGGTTAATTCGAGGGTAGTTTGTTGATGTGAATAGTTTTTTGTCATATCCGTGCCGGGCTGGCAGAAAAAATGAATCATGAATCAAAGTGAGGAATAGAATAAATAGATTAATGTTAATAAAATAGAAAACAAGGGACAAGAAAAAGTTTAGGGAAAAGGTAGTAAGGAAGTTTGTTGCATCATGCAAGACCTAGTGAAAAGCCTTAGGTAAGTCAAGAGCAACGATCTGAGACTGCTTAAAGAATTTAAGGGACTTGTTCTATTCAGTTTTACAACCTGTCGTATAACCAACTGCATAGTCTGTAGGCTATTTAGGAAATCTCCCAAACTCGTTACGAGCAAACATCTTTCCTGTTTTTGTAGACCTACAAATCTTTAAATTCTTTACTTCACCCCATACAGTCCAAGAGCCCGTGCGCGACAGAACTTCGTAATTTTGTAAAGCTGACAGTTTCTCAGTGCATACCCCCAATATAGGTAGAAGCAATAGTAGACTATGACGTTTGACTCATAGTGGCTTTAGCAGGAACCAGGTACCAAACTTAACTATCCTCATTTCGTAAAAACTGAATTTTATATATGTTACTTGGGTGTCTGTAAGAAGATATTTTCCTAGTCGCCAGACAATTTTGATAGTTCCGACCACTTGGCAGGCAAACATTCTGAGGGTGCCCAATATTCCAAGGAACTCCAATATTTCTGGTATTTAACAAGATATGACAAAAATTCTTATATAAAAGTTGCTGGGTTTCTAAATATGAATCTTCTAAAAATATTTGATGTATACAGAGTGTCCCGAATAACAGTTGTTGCTATGCGATTAGTTCTTTTTAAAATTATTTTTTAGGACACTCTGTATATATAAAAATATTTTTAGAATTAAATTTAAATTGAGTTGAAGAATTGGATATCCTCAGACGCTTAGGCCACACCAATATGTTTGTCTGCCAAGGCGTGAGAACTGTCAAAACTGTCTGGTGACTAAGGAAATAGGTATCCTAGTAGCATATCCAAAATTCAGCTTTTACAAAATGACGAAAATTAAGTTTCAATTCATTAATCTTTGATACCTGGTACCTGCCAAAGCCACTATGAGTCAAACTTTATAGTCTACCATTGCTTCTACCTATGTTGAGGGCATGCATTGACACACTTTCAGCTTTTATAAAATAACGAAGATCTGTAGACTCTTTGTTTGACCTCCGGACAGTGCGGACGTGCGTAAAGGACTACAAAAGTTTTTCCCGGAGTGGCGGCTAGAGGTGTAGTACGAACGTTTTTTACCTTCGGGGATCAAGGAAAGATTCACGCTAAATTGACGGCATCTTTCTTCTCAAATGGCGGAAAATAGATGGGCGTGCCATGGGAACTGTCAGTAGTGAAAGTGAAGGTTATACATAACACCAGTAGCAGATCTTGGTTTGACAGCCGACAATTTATGCATTGCATCGATTGTTGAATTATTTGTTTCTTTTGGAATTTCTGGGAGCTACGAGCTCGATTATCCAGATTTTCCGCCGACGAAACCCTGGAAAGCATAGTCCGGAAGGGGGAGAGTGGTGGATTGGACCTGAAAGGACCAAAACCAAGAAAAAAATATATAGAGAGAGAGAGAACGAAGGTCTGTAGCTCACGGGCTCTTATTCTATAATGTGACTACGCCTCTGACGATTCAAATTATTAGGGTTGGGTTTGAAGATAAAAATGATTATTATACAAAAAGAATTTTGGAATTGGGTAATTCAAATAAAACAGGTATTTTCGTATAGACCCACGCAAGGCCCCTTTAGAGATTGTTATTATAGATAAAGTAGGAAAATCCATTTAAATCTTCCATTAAATGTTTGATACTTGATAAAATATTTTTTAGAAGTTGTTTTTGAGCTTTATCGGACCTATATTAAATAATTACCAAAGTTAATTTTGGTGTTTCATTAATAAACCACTATCTGCAGTATGTCCTGCGATGGGGTAAATAAGAGGACAAACGGACCAAAAATTTAATTTTTCAAGGAAAAGTAATTTTTTAAAAGAGTTTTGCATAATCTTAGAATTATAGGATTACTATCTAAACTAGGGCTGGCAAAAACTAACCGGAAAAAACAAAACCGGTTTTAAAAAAACCGGTTCCGGTTAAAACCGGTTAACCGAATATTTAAAAACCGGTATGAAAATCCGGTTTTAAAACTGAAAACCGAAACCGGTTTTTAAAAACGAAAACGGTTTTTAAAACCGATACACCGAAATCGGTTTTTAAAACCGAAAACCGAAAACTGAAAACGGTCTTTAAAACCGAAAACGGTTCTCATAACCGAAAAAGGCTTTTCTAAACCACAGTTTACAGAAAATCGGAAAGTAATTATTCTCTATTAATCGTTTTGCGTTGATTACGGATTTGCCCATGAGCTGTGGTGTTAAGTGATAATCATTATTCATCCTAAAATATTTCTTAAAAAAATTGGTTAAATATACCTAAATAAGAATAAAAATATAACATCCCTGTTAATAAAATGCAAGATTCTAAAAGGTGAAGTAAAAATTCCATACATACATACATAATTTATTTTTTCCTCTTTATTTAAAATTGGTATTCTATTTTCGGTGTTTTTTCTTGGTTTATTGGTTAATAAAAAAACTAGAAACATTTTCTTCTAAAATGCGTTGTTTTCTGGTTATTTGCCTGTCTAAGGTTAAATGAACCGCCCTGTATAATCTGTCAACCAATATTCGATTTTACAAAATAAACGGTTTTTCTTTTTTAGATATAAACCGCAATCAACCAAAAACCTATTAATTGATATTCGAAGAACCGCTTTTCGATTATCCAAAAGCCGGTATTCGAAAACCGATTATCTGAAAAACCGGTATTTGAAAACCGCTTTTTTAAAACCGGTTAACCGATATTCGAAAACCGGTTTTCAAGACCGGTTAACCGGTATTCGAAAACCGGTTTTCGAATACCGGTTTTCGGTTTTGGCCAAAACCGCGGTTAACCGAAAACCGGTTAACCGACAACCGGTTAACCGAAAAACCGGTTTCGGTTACCAGCCCTAATCTAAACCTAATGAAGGTGAGTATCCTAAAAAGATATAATAATTTCAAACAATTATCTTAAGTAGCATTTTGTTAAAAAATTTGAAGTAAGGGTACTTTATTCTTGTAAAAGAAATAAATTTTGAAATTTTGTGGCACCCTGTATACAATTTTTTTTTTTCATTGACAATCGATTTTTTTCCAAA
This sequence comes from Listronotus bonariensis, assembly GCA_014170235.1. Classification (NCBI taxonomy): domain Eukaryota; kingdom Metazoa; phylum Arthropoda; class Insecta; order Coleoptera; family Curculionidae; genus Listronotus; species Listronotus bonariensis. The sequence continues at coordinate 69,354 of JACEGR010005526.1, forward strand.
CAAAACATTTTATAAAAAAAAACTTCTCGAAAAATGAAATTTTTGATCCGTTTGTCAGTGGCGCAGCTACTATGGAGCTAGGTGGGGCAGTGCCCCAGGACCCACAAGCTTAGGGGGCCCCTTGGAGGTTGAAAAAGGCCCTTGGCGTAAGTACAGAAATATTGAGAAGAAAAAATGCGAGGAAAATAAAGTACAGGACCTTTTTTTTGTTGTTCTCAAATCTTTTGAGGTCTTGGTTAGCATGAGTAAATTTACATAAAGAAAGTTAAAAAGTAATGAGGACCTTGTTTTTGGCCATCAAAATTAGGGGCCCCTTTATTTTTTGCCCTAGCTACGCTACTGCCGTTTGTTGGACAAACGAACATACTGTATAACATTTAAATAAAAATTTAAAAAGTCATTACAAGCAGATGTGATTGCCAAAAGAAATAATAATTAAACTCTTTAAATCTCCCTTTAGACTCGCAAAATTTGCCTATAAACCGAAAGTGTATAAAAAAGCGTTAAATATTTAATAGACCGACGGTTGCCATGACAACAGGATAAGACGGCGGCTTGGTTTGGGAACCGGCATTTTGTTATAAACAATAAGGTTTTTTTTAACGGCAGTGAGGCATTAGAGACATTTTGCACCTCTTAAAATAACAGACGTTTTTTGGCCTCGTTACGGTTATCGTTATTAAACATAGCGATTACGGCAGCAGTTTTAGACAGAGATTTTGCAGCCTCTTTTAAGAAATGTATCTTGCGTCTGCGCTTTCCACACATAACCTTATTTTTGCCTGTGGTTCACCGATTTTAAAGTTAACGAAAAATCAGTATTTACTTTTATTCTTCATAAGATATAAATTGATATTTAAATATATGCAAATACTTCTGTTGATATCGTTTTTTAAAGTAGATGCAAACAATACAGTATAAGCAAAACACAAAAAGTAAGGTTAAGTTTGGTAGTAGAAAAAAACAAGTGTTCCAGATTGTAACATCTAAATTAATTACTGATTTAGAATATCCGTAAAAGTGCAAGTCCGTTTTAATTTCTTAGCACTATTTGATATTTATTACTGCTATAGATTTTTGCTAATTAGAGGCTATGTATAAATGATATTTTAATTAATACGGCATTAAAATTTTAACCTTTTAAATAATTGATATTAAAATTTCTACAATCCGGCAACCACGCAGTTTAACAATAACGATAACGATAACGATAAGCTCTTCGGTATTCATCCGTAATTAAAGGAGTCCGGTATGGTTAATAACGATAACGGATCATGTTTGCGTTACTGCGCAGTCTCAGAATAACGTTAACCACAACGGAATTGCAAAATAAGGGGTGCAAAATGTCTCTATTAATACTTTAAAATATGTTAGTTATACTGTATACTATATATTTCCCGTACATAAAATAATAAAAAAAAATGTATTTCCAATACGTTACATGGGTTCCATTCGAAAGTAATAAATTCGGGTTTCCCATATATGCGTTATGGTTTTTATATTAATGAGATATTGGCAATTAATAGATTTTATGGGCTGGCAAAAACTTAATGTCCCCTATAATTTTGTGCAATTAAAAACGTCAATGGGTTTTCTATATTTAAGCTATTAGTAAATAAAATTATATATATTTTTTTAAAGTGATTGCTTTACTTATGTTTTTAATTGCTAGTAACAGCAGGAAATTGCTTTTTCTTTTTTTTGATGTATCATTTACATATTTATTTACCTACGCAAAACTTCGAAATAGCATAGTGTAAAGAATATACAGGATTGTCCAAATTAGTAACTTTGTTATTACTTAACTACTATTTGCTAGTAATAATTTTACTCTTTTGAGAGAAACCACACTTTTTCACTAAAAAACCTTGTATATTGTATAACCCTTAAAAAATATTTTAAAGAGCTTCAGAACAATACCGTAGTTGATGTGTCTATCCTTAATAGTTTTGAAAATATGGGTATCGAAATCCGAGTGGGCGCTTCAAAAGAAAATATATAAATATTTTAGGAGGTGATTCCCTATTTAAAATAAAGGGTAGTTTGTGGTATTGCAGCATTGGGTGAAAAGGTAATCATTAGTGAGAACAGTACAAAAATTGCAAAAAACAAGGTTTTTGATTTTTATTTTAAAATCGAAAAACCATAGAAAGATAAAATTTTTCAGAAATATTGCTTTTATAAAAATACACTCCTCGAATATTTTTGAACTTCTTATAATGGAGGGGGGATATAGACTACCGCTATCTTTGTTTTTTACTTAATTTAAAGAAAAACTTCCGCAATGATTTGATTTTGGTTATTGTTTTCTCAATGTATTGTTTCTCAATAAATTTACAGGTTTAAAATAATAAAAATAAAATGAAAATCATAACGTATTGGGATGTGGATATTTATTTAATAAAAACATCTATTTTCTGCTATAACCCTTTAAGGCATACTGTATTATTTTTTTATTTGGCATTACATTAAATACTATACATATTTTGTTTTAAACTAAAAAAGTAAATATCTTTTTTTTAAGTTTTTTAATTTGCTTCAACAAACTCACTGTATAGCTCTAAAATTTAAAATTTTATTTTTTT